>CM035435.1:61622167-61784667 GCA_020310875.1 Ceratopteris richardii
CAAGTTCGAGCAGCCAGCAGCCTCCCCTCCAATTAAGTAGTGCTATGTGATTCTCTAGCAAGCATTGAGCTCGGTAGATGACAGTGGAGTGCAGGAGAGAGAGTGCTCTCATTGTCGCATCCAAAGGACTACACTATAGACCTCAGTCTTTGATCTTGTTGAAAGTGGGGTGGGCCTTAATAACAATAATCACAGGTTTTCAGGATCTTTCAACAAATGAACCTTCGCATACACACCTTAAGACTCGAAAATAGATGAATGAAAAGTAGAGAGAGAATAGACAAGATTTTAAAGTGTAACAGTAAGCTGAATCCTTACCTACACTAACTGATATTATGAATGTCAAGTTACAATGTGTGAATATATGTCTCCAAAACTGAATGTGTCCTAATACAAACTAAATGTGCTGAATATACTGAATATAGTTACAAAATCTGAATCTAGGCAAAATTTTGAGAACTAGATACAAGAGTTTGTGTGTAAAGTGCCTAAGAGGTACAAAGAGTGTGTGTATGTGAGCTTAGAGTGAATAGAAACAGTTCACAACTGTTTCTACAGCAAACCCTAACTGTATAACAAGAAAAACTCCTCCTTATGTTGAAGTAGAAGGCACAAAGCCTAGGAACAGCAACACCAAAAGAAGAGGACAGAAAATAGAACTTGTTACTCACAAAATTCAGCAAGAGCTGCCAAAATCTCCTCCAATACTGCACCAAAACTTAGAGCACACTTCCTCCAAAAGTTCGTCACCTCTAGACAAGTGATCAATGAGTGTACTACTCATGTGATGTCTCGAGTCTTGCATTGAGCACCTCCAAAGCAAGGTATGAGTTCCTCATGTGATGCCAAGAAGTGACCCCTAAGGGTCCAGTTTATAGTTGTCGAGATGCCCCACGATGGGCTTTTCATAAAGCATGCGCAAGAAAACAACGAACTCAAAAAGCTACTGCGTAAGTTTGATTCTTGCGAAAATCACTTAAATTAGTGATTAAATTTTGCTATCGCAAAATTTAGCTTTTTAGGTATAAGATGCTTGCAATCTTCATAATTGGACTCAGCTGAACATGATAATTAGCTTTCCTAAAGCAATTTTTGTGTGTGTGCAAGGGATATTATAAGCCCTAGTGTGAGGTTCTTGCCTTGTCTCACCTTAACTAGTCTCAACTCAAACATTTTTTTGGCAACTGTGGTGACACTGAAGTTTCAATTTTCAAGTTCTCAAGTTTATGGAAGGAGATAGATCCAATGATCCTTCTATATGCAAACCTTCTATATGAAGTTGTAGATAGATCCAAACATACATCCAATAGATCCAATGATCCACATTCGTGGCATACATGGAATACCAAAAACAAGTGCCCTAATCTAACTTCTATTAGCTTGTGATGATTCGACCAAAGCACACATCACTTCTTGTAAAATATCCAATGAAGCTTAGGAGATCCTTGAAAGTTTACATGAGGACAAGACACCTCTAAGACATATGCTTTAGAAGTTGAATTCCATAGCTTAACGATTTGCCCACACAATCCTAAAACAAAAGTTATAGCCCAATTTAAAGACTATCAAAGGAAGTTAACCTTGTATGGACAGAAAATCTATTGCAAAGATATGGCTATTCGCCTTCTCAACAAAATCCCTAAGTCTTATGAGACCTTTGTAAAGACTCTCTATAATAGAGGTGAAGAACTCACATGGAAGGAAGTTTGATGCTTTATACTTCTACATGAATCTAGGTCAAAGCCTCCATCCAATCAAGAGACAGCTATGAAAGCCAAGGGTCCATTGCAAAAGTCTAAGCATCGTAGTAACAATCCAAAAACAAGCTTTTACAATCAAGACTTGGAAGTCTTTCACTTGTAACTTTTATGACAGACATGAACATTTAGAAAAATCTCCCTACAAGAAGAAAACTCAAATGTTGCCTAACTCCTGGAATACAATAATTGTTCACAAGATCTAGAAAGGCAAAGGTGACATGACTTGCTACCAATATGGTAGAAAAGGTCACAAGATGCCAGATTGCAAGTATTACAAAGTAGATCTAGAAAGACAAAAGAATTGGAGTGCTAAAAAGAAAGGGACACTAAGTCATTGGGCAATTGTTTGATATGGAAGACATTTGTGGTACTATGTCAATTGATGCATATGTACATGATGCTTCCACTCTATGCAATGCACAGGATATGTAGACCACTAAAGGTGATCTTATTCATGCCTTGCTTGGTTATTCTGAATGATGCACACAAACTAGGATTCTTGACTCAAGTGCATCTTTTCATGGGAGTGTTTTGCTAATTTGCACGTATGAGCTGATTTTGCATAATGTGCACTATGTACCAGGCATCAAAAAGAGCCGATCGGTTTGGAAGATAGATATGCATGGATATAGCAGTGTTTTGCTAATTTTCACGTAAAAAATCATGGCCATGCTTACTTCAGGAACCATTAGGCATATTCCATTGAAAGTATTTTCATTGTGCACTTGTCTTTGGGAGGTGCCAATGAGCTGATTTTGCATAATGTGCACTATGTCCCAGACATCAAAAAGGGCCGATCAGTTGGGAAGATGAATATGCATGGATATAGCATTGTCTTTGAAAAGGCTCTTGGAAGCTAGTCAATGCCTCACGCTGATTGTTAAAAACACAAAAAGGGATACACTTTATTGCTTGCATGGAAAAGTAATGCTTGGAAAATTTATTGCTTTGGCTGAAAAAAAACTTTCATGTGGAGCTATGGCACAAAAGGCTTGCCCAAAAGAGCCTCGGCATGCTCTCTTCTATGGATAGAATAGATGTTGTTGACAGACAAGGTCAAGCACAAGCATAGAAGCACACCAAGGAAGTGGACACACAAGAAGGAGCATGTAGGTAGCTCCAAGAAGCACATGTCAAATTTTTCATAAGAAATCCCTATAAAAATAGTGATTTTTATCACTAAAAACCATTGTAAATACCATTTCTATTTTTACAACTCCATTTTGTTCAAGCCAAGGAGTCCTTGAGCTTGAGGAGTATTAGAAGTATCATCCTACCAATTTTCATAATTTTTAAATTCCGTTTGAACCCCGAAATAATCCCGGAAAACCTAATTTTTAACTACGCCGGACACTAGGTCTGGACAAGGCCAAAACCACTCAAAAAACTATAAAAAGGGCTGGAGAGCTCATTTTAGAGGTGGGCTTGTTGTAGATTTCAGCTTTGTAAGAGAGTTCTTTTGTAATCCAAGATCTTCCATTGTTCCCAAAAAAAAAGACAGCATGAAACGAGAAAGGACAGGACTGTGTGCTTGAAGCATTTCCGATGTGAACCATCAACAAGGACATCCATCAACAACGGAAGATAAGTCGATGGTCAATCACCATGCTGGAGCACACCACGAAGAGCTGAATATCGATGGACATTTGACCATGGTAAGAACCGCCTACTTCGACAACACGATAACCATGATAGAGTAGGCAAGCTCCTCATCAACATACCCTTGAGCACTTCGCTCAAGACCCAAATTCTTGCACCATACTTCTTCCAATGCATTCCCCACGTATGCATGAATAGGGCCACATTACAAGGCCATGCACAAGGCACATATCTTGTTAAACCCATGCACTAATGCACTTACCCATCATCCATTATGGGTTACAAGTACTTGGCATGAAAACGAGGAAAGCCATCTTTGGAAGAACCAGAGGACATCACAGTGACAGCAAGAGCAAGGAAGCAATCCACCGCCGGGAGCTACTCACAATCAACCGTGATAACCTCTTTTGAGAAGCTCACAATTTCTGAAGGCTCAATAATACACTCTCATGCTAGAATCAAGGAAGAAGTATATACAGAGGGACTAAACATGAAGAATGGGCCAAGCAATGCTGCTACAGGTGGAAAACAGACCGCTCTGGTGGAGACATGAGGAGCTCTACCTCTCAAAGTACTACATGGAACAACCACTACAACAAGGGCCTGTCAGGGACGACAGACTCAAGAGGGGGGGAAGTGTTGACACACAAGGTCAAGCACAAGCATAGAAGCACACCAAGGAAGTGGACACACAAGAAGAAGGAGAATGTAGGGAGCTCCAAGAAGCACATGTCAAATTTTCAAAAGAAATCCCTATAAAAATAGTGATTTTTATCACTAAAACCATTGTAAATACCATTTTCTATTTTAGAACTCCATTTTTTTTCAAGCCAAGGAGTCATTGAGCTTGAGGAGTATTAGAAGTATCATCCTACCAATTTTCATAACTTTTAGATTCCATTTGAGCCCCGAAATAAGTCCGGAAACCTAATTTTCAACTAGGCCGGACATTAGGTCTGGACAAGGCCAAAACCACTCAAAAAAGTATAAAAAGGGCTGGAGAGCTCATTTTAGAGGTGGGCTTGTTGTAGATTTCAGCTTTGTAAGAGAGTTCTTTTGTAATACAATTGGAAGATAGACCTCTCTTGTAGATACATGATGGACACTATCTCTCCAAGCACCATGGAACAACCACTACAACAAAGGTCTGTCAAGGACGACAGACTCTAGAGGGGAGGGGGGAGTGTTGACAGTCAAAGTCATGCACAAGCATAGAAGCGCACCAATGAAGTGCACACACAAGAAGAATGAGCATGTAGGGAGCTCCAAGAAGCACATGTCAAATTTTCATAAGAAATCCCTATAAAAATAGTGATTTTTATCACTAAAAACCATTGTAAATACCATTTTCTATTTTTACAACTCCATTTTGTTCAAGCCAAGGAGTCTTGAGCTTGAGGAGTATTAGAAGTATCATCCTACCAATTTTCATAATTTTTAGATTCCGTTTGAGTCCCCAAATAAGCCTTGAAACCTAATTTTTAACTAGGCACGACACTAAGTCTGGACAAGGCCAAAACCACTCAAAAAACTATAAAAAGGGTTGGAGAGCTCATTTTTGGGGTGAGCTTGTTGTAGCTTTGAGCTTTGTAATAGACTTCTTTTGTAATCGAAGTCCTTCCATTGTTCCACTCTTTGTTCTTACCTTGTGCACGTTTGTGTGTATATGTGTGCATGCTTGTGTGCTTTCACTCACGCACTTGTGCACTTTACTTGCTCTTGGTCTTCATACCGGTCCTCACGTCTCCACAAATTGACATATATGAGGTGAATCTCCTAACGTTGGCACTTGCCATTGTGCTAGAGTGACACCGAGGAGGTGATAACATGGACACAAAGGAAACCATCTTAAACCTTAAATTCCATGTGACTTTCCATATCTCATGATCAGCTCAGATTTTGGAGAAACTAATGCTTCCATTGCGTCAAGAATGTGCCAAAACCCAAAGATCGACGGCCTATTTGCTGAAATCTGACACCCAGAGGTCTCGTTTCCAGTTGATGACATCATGATGACATCATCAAGTCGTAACCGCCATGGAGAACCGCTTTTGAACACCTATAAAAGGAGGGATTCACCACATTCATTCTCAGCTTTGCCAATACCAGTCTTGGGAGCTCAACGAGTCATGACCGCCAAGTAAGTACTCTCCAAGTTCCAGTTCTAGTTCTTGTATTGTTCCTTGTTCTAGCCTAGTTCTTGGACATCCTATCTTGTCCTCTTGTAATCTCGTAGTACGAGATCCTGTCGAGTTCTTTCTTGTATCTAGTTCATCTCCCAGAAGGGAGTTCTTGTAATCCAGATATCTTGTTCCATACCTACGGTCCCGAGTTGTGGGATCTCCTGTATGATCTCTAGCTGAGTTATCTATACCTATAGTCCCAGGTTGTGGGACGTCCTGTATCTACTATCAACTATGTATTCTTGTACTATTTTCCCTACGTGGGTGCTCTTGTAATCATAAGTGTATTTCCGAAATCTTGTCTACTATAGTCGAAGAGCACAATCTAGTGCTCCCCGGACATTTTGGCAAAACTACATCAATCAAGGCCAGGCACCATGGATTCCCTATGCAAGGAAATCCAATCTACCATAAAGGACTTGATCGAACATGTCCAAGAGATGAAAAGATTGCTACGACAAGATTATCGATCAGTTTCAAGCTATGCCTTGAATATCAAGATGTCGTTTCGTGGAACTACATATCAAGAAGACTACATGGTTAATCAGTTTCGAAGTTGCCTCAATCCTGAAGTCAAACATCTCTTGCTATCCATGCCTAAAGCAAATACCTTGGAGGATGTTATCAATCAAGCAATTCAGTGTGAGAATCAGTTGTTAAAAGAAATCCAAGTCAAAGAGTCAGAAGTCTTGAATAATGAAGACACTACTCCTCAAGAATCTGAACCAAGAATCTTTGAAGCCCAAAAAGTCATTACAGATGATATGGAGTATGCATGTTATGAAGATATCAAGAAGGTTAAGGATAAGGAGGAGTTCATGTTCAATCAAAGAGGTGAGCTTACTCAACACTCTTCATCAAAGATCTTAGAAACACCACAACATTCCACTAGAAGCTCAAAGGATCTATCACATGAAGAACCCAAGGAAGCTCAAGAGAGACCCAATCCTTCACCACTGATCAAGATTGAGGATCATGAAGAATTCGAGGGCGTGCATATATTAGATTCAAGAATCTCTCAAGGAAGATTGGAATGCCTTATTCATTGGAAAGCGTATGACATCATTGATCGTACTTGGCAACTTACAAATATTCTTAAAGAAAAATTCAAGGTTCATGAGTTCCATAGGAAGAATCCAATGAAACCCAAGCTACAAAACATGGCCGCTCCTCGTGAAACTCGTCACTTGAGGGGGAGGTGATGTCATGGACACAAAGAAAACCATCTTAAATCTTAGATTCCATGTCAATTTCCTATATCTCATGTTTGGTTAGGATTTTTGAGAAACTAAAGCTACCATTGCATTCGGAATGTGCCAAAACCCAAAGATCGACCGCCTATTCACTGAATTCTGCCACCCGAAGGTCTTGTTTCAAGTTGATGATGTCATCGATGACATCATCAAATCGTAACCGCCCTTCAAAACCTATAAAAGGAGGGGTTGGCCACATTCATAATCAGTCTCGCCAATGCAAGTCTTGGGAGCTCAAGGGGCCGTGACCACCAAGTAAGTACTTTCAAGTTCTAGTCTTGTCTCTTGCTCTAGTCTTGTCTAGTCTTGTATTGTGGACATCCTTTCTTGTCCTATTGTAATCTCGTAGTATGAGATCCTTTCTAGTTATTTCTTGTATCTAGTTCATATCCCTGAAGGGTATTCTTGTAATCTTGAGATCTTGTTTCATACTTACGATCCTTGGTTGTGGGATCTCCTATATCATCTCTAGTCGAGTTATCCATACATATGAGTCCAGGTTATTGGACTTCGTGTATCAGCTACATATCCTTATATCATTTTACCTACGTGGGTGTTGTTGTAATCAGAAGTGTATTTCCGAAATCTTGTCTAGTGTAGTCAGAGACACCATCACTCTAGCACAATGGCTAGTGCCAACGTGAGGAGATTCACCTCATATATGTCAATCCGTGGAGACGTGAGGACCGTTATGAAGACCAAGAGCAAGTGAAGTGCACAAGTGCGTGAGTGAAAGCACACAAGCATGCACACACATACACACACGCGCACAAGGTAAGAACAAAGAGTGGAACAATGGAAGAACTTCGATTACAAAAGAACTCTATTACAAAGCTCAAAACTACAACAAGCTCACCCCAAAAATGAGCTCTCCAGCCCTTTTCATAGTTTTTTGAGTGGCTTTGGCCCTGTCCAGACTTAGTGTCCGACCTAGTTAAAAATTAGGTTCCAAGGCTTATATGGGGACTCAAACGGAATCTAAAAATTATGGAAATTGGTAGGATGATACTTCTAATACTCCTCAAGCTCAAGGACTCCTTGGCTTGAACAAAATGGAGTTGTAAAAATAGAAAATGGTATTTACAATGGCTTTTAGTGATAAACATCACTATTTTTATAGGGATTTCTTATGAAAAATTTGACATGTGCTTCTTGGAGCTCCCTACATGCTCATTCTTCTTGTGTGTCCACTTCATTGATGCGCTTCCATGCTTGTGCATGACCTTGACTATCAACAGATGCAAAAGGTACCAAATCAGATTTTGTAATGAATGTCAATATGGAAAACAAGTGAAAAGTTCATTTAACTCTGGTATGTCTCATAAATCTAATCTTCATGACCCTGTGTATTCTAATAATATTGATAGCATGCTTACCATTTTTTTTTTTTTTTTTTTTTGTGGGGGGGAGGGGGGGGGACAGGGTGGGTGGGTGAGTGTGTGTGTGTGTGTGTATGTGTGTGTGTGCGCGCGCGCACGTGGATGTGGTATTTCATTCCATTTGTACATAATCATTCCAAGAAAATTTGGGTTCATTTGTTAAAATCCAAGAATGAACTTTGAAGCCTTTGCTGCATTTAAAAAGTTCCATGTATTTGTGACTACCCAAAAGATTACAATGTTTATATGTTTACATACGGGCAATGGCAATGAGTTCACAAGTGCTGAATTTGCAAAATAGTGTGTGGTGCCATGATTAAGAGGGAGCTAACAGCCCCATACAAGCCCTCTTCAAATGGTGTGGCTGAGAGGTATAATAGGACTTTGTGTGAGAGGGTGAGATGCATGTTGTTTGAAAACTACAGTACATTTGTACTCAATCCTCTCATAAGTCCTTAAAAGGGGGAGTCCCTGAATAAGTTTGGTCTCACAAACCTACGCATCTTTGGTTGTGATGCTCTCTAAATGAGAAAAATTTGATTGAGACAAAGATGTTGTCCTTGAGAGACTCATGGAAAGATATGGATGATCAATATTATATGATGGTTGGTCAGATATGTATAAGAGAAATGTGTAAAACAACATAATGGTCTTACATATTATACATGTGCATGCATCTAGCACAATATGGCTATCGAGGATGTGGAACGTGAAACTATGGTGCAAGTTGTGACTAATGATGTGTCCAATAGTGTACCTATGGAATGTATCATTGAAGAGATGTATCCCAAAATCACATGGAAATTGAGCATCACATAGCTCATATTTCCTCATGAAAGACAAAGATGAAATTACATGGGTAAAATTCATTTAGATAAAGTCAAATTTATAGAAATAATTCGTTATTAAACATCCAAAAGTAATCAACATTTTCTAGCACGCTCCTCGTCCAATTTTCAAAAACCTTCCCTCATATGTTTTGTTATAAGTACAGTCTTTGATAGATTCTAAAGAGTAAGGAAGGATGTTAGAGATGTATGTGGATGATATGCTGCTGGCTGGGAAGAAAAAGAGCACTCTCAATGCTCTAAAACAGCACCTAAACTATGCATTCTCAATGAATGACCTGGAGAAGCCGAGCATATCCTTGGAATGAGGATAAAAAGGCAAAGGCAGCAGCACACAGTGTATTTTTCACAAGAAAATTATATTGACAAAAGTGCTGGACAAATTTAAAATGGCTGATGCAAAGCCTCTTCAAGTGTCATTGCAGCCACATGTGAAGCTTTCCAAGGGTAATTGTCCAAAAAGTGATGAACCAGCCAACCATATGAAAGGTGCTCCGTATGCATCAGCATGTGGTTCACTTACATATGCAATGGTTGATACTAGGCCAAACATTGCCCATGCAGCAGTAGTTGTAAACTGGTTTATGGTTAATCCTATTATCTTAGCAAGGCTCACTAGGATGCAATTAAGACTATTCTTAGATATTTGAAAGAGACCAAAAGCAAGTGTCTATGCTATGGAAAGGGTCCATTGGAATTAAAAGGATTCTATGATTTTGACATGGAAGGTGATGGGGATACGTAGAAATCCACAAGCTTTGATATATACACCCTTGCAAGTGGAGCTATTTCATGGTGTTCTAGGCTTCACAAGATAGTTGCACTCCTACTACAGACTAGCCTTCTTATGCATTGAGTTTAGGATGCCTGATAAGGCACTTGTTTTTCGATGTCATAGCAAGAATGCTATAAGTTTGGCAAAGAATGCCATGTTCCATGCTCGCACAAAGCATATTGATGTGAGATATCACTTCATCTAAGAAGTGTTAGATGAAGGCATTATCCCATTGACCAAAGTCAACACTTCACAAAACCTTGGAGATGCTCCCACAAAGTGTCTTCCAAAGGCACAACATCACATGTGCATACAGATGGTGGGAATCACATAGCTGAAAGAAGTCTCTTTGGTCCTTTAAGTGGGAGGTTGTCAAGGATGAAGGCCCCAAGAACTATCCTTTTGTGTATTTTGAGTCTACCAAATGATAGCTCTCTTTGAGAGCTTCCGAAACATATTTTTATTAAATTTTTCAGACCTCATGCTTCTTTCCATGTGACACCACATAAAGAATGGTTCTCTATTTATGCAACAAAGTCTCTTGGTATCACGAGACTGGGCGATTCTTACCAGTGTGATGTTGTTGGGATTTGTGATGTGGTTGTGCAGTACATTGGGCAATATAGTTATTGCAGAATGAAGCAAAGTTTGCTCAATTAATCCTTTATTTGTATCATAAAAAAAACACTTCTTAGCTGTCATTGAACAGCCTATGGCTTGTATATGGCACGGCCGTTTGGACGACATATCTCATAGTGGAATGGAAAATCTTTCTCGTTTTGACTACTTATCTTTGTTCGTTCTCTAATTTTTCATTTTGTGAGAATTTTCTATATGGAAAGCAAACTAGGAATGTGCATAAAATGCATATTGACTCTTCAATTCAGCCTTTAGATCTCGTTCATACATACGTGATATCTTATGCCCACAAGGTCATTAGGAGGTTCTCTTTACTTTGTCACTTTCATAGATGATGCTACTAAAAAAGTCCAAGTATATCATATCAAGTCGAAGGATGAGTTATTCCCTACTTTCAGAAAATGGCTTGCTTGAGTTAAGACTGAAAAAGGAACTAAGCTCAAGGCTTTACATTTAGATAATGGAGGTAAGTATACCTCACATGAATTCAATCTTTTTGGTTAGTCTAGAGAAATTCGTAGAGTTTACAACTCCTTATACTCCAGTATAGAATGGCGTATCAGATAGGATCAATAGAACTATTCACAATAGAGTAGTTTCTATGTTGCATCATACAAACCTTTCACAAGGCTTTTGGGCAAAAGTAGCGCTGACCACAGTTCATGTGATTGACCTTTCACCTAGTATTGCTAAAGGTCTCAAAGTGGCACAAGAGTTATGGACAAGGAAGCCATCATATTCTGATTATCTTCGAGTTTTTGGTACCCAAAAATCTTAGATAAAAGTTGGACTATGAATCGAAAAAATGCATTTTTCTTGGATATGGTTGAGACGTTCAATTTGGATATTGCTTATGGGATCTTAAAACATGGTCGATGAACAGAAGTAGTAATTTCATTTTCAATGAGTCTAAGATGCATAATCAACCCATTATGGAGATTGAAGTGAGAAGAGTGGTGTTTGAGAATACTAGTCCTCCAGTTAGCATGCATAAGAATGCTACACATAGGGATGTTAAGGAGAATGTCCAATCAGATCAATCTGTAAATATTCTTCTTCACCAACCATTGGTAAGTTCTACACATGTCTCACATCCACTTGATAGATTCGTTTCAGGTTTGGATTTTGTTATTCTACCAGATGCTAATAAGGCTTCTTGCTACAAAGAGCCTATGCAAACAAAGGATCATGTCAAGTGGGAGCATACCATGAAGAGTGAGTTGGATTCTATTCACAAGAATGCTACTTGGATTTTGTACCTTTGCCAAAGGGAAGGAAATCTTTACCATGAACATGGATGTATAAGTTGAAATTCACATTGGAATCTGGATGATGCTTCTCCAAAGTATAATGCACGACTGGTTGCAAAGAGTTTTAAGCAACAACATGGTGTCGATTTCGAGGGACAATGATATGAGGAATTCACTTAAACATGTTTAAGCACACCAACATGATGCTATTACTCACCTTACCAACAAATGTCAGTACTAAAGTACTTTTCCTGTCTGAATTTTGTGTCCGCATTTTAACCTGCCGTGATCTGCGATAACAACCTGCCCAAAAAGATATAATCAGCGAATAAAGGACATTTTATCTTTTTCATTGTGATGCCAAAAAAGAACAAAAGTAAAAATAAATATAAATGGCAAGTGCAGGATGATTAACGATATAACCCCATTCAGACTTAATGCAAAAATAAGAAGGTCAGTCATGCATTCGAGCACACCAATCGAGTGGCTGAAAACCTGCAATTGCAACAATTTACAAAATGTACCTATTGAAATGTCTGGAAAGTCCTTGTCTATCCTTGAAAATGGACCTGCAAGTTCCAACTGTAAAGAGAAGAGGATAATGAGCCATTAAAACCCCATTACCAATCCAAAAACAAAGAAACTGTAAATTACACAAATCCTCTCTTAACCTCTGAAATTGTTGTCTGTAGCCTAACAGATGTGAACTGCTGTTTGCCCTCAATGATGTCTGTGCCCTTGCTTAATTCAACTAAGCATTTCCACTGCAGATCCAACTCATCAACAGTTGTACCCGAAAGAACAAATACATTCCGGCATTTGATCTGATAAAAAATCAGACTGACTATAATAAATATTGCCACTAATTTGAAACAATCAAATTCCATAGAATAAAAAAGACCTTACCAACCAGCACAAGAAAACTACAACACAGTTAAATTTCATGCATATAACCAGAACAAATCCAGGCAACCCGCCAAATTCACCCTAAAAAGAAAGCGTAACTATAAGCTCATGACAGTCAACCAGAAGACGATATAGACATCAACTCCATTATGCATAGTATCGGCCAAATACTATAACATCTCCACTAGCGTTGTCAGTGCCCAATAGTGGGCATAGAACTAAGAACAAATACAAGGTCTCACACACACCCCACAATGCATACACACCATGACCATTAACTCAAAGAAAGCTCTGCAAACTGAGTTTCTATCACTTCCAGAAGTGATAGGCAGACTCCGCCATAATGAAGCCTAGCACAGTTGAATTTACATGCATATGTTTGGTTGAATCATATCTCTGAGAACTTGATACCATACTTGTCAGAAAACCATATCATCTTTTCTCAAGTTTCAGTGGAGCTGAATACTAAAATGTAAAAACAGAGAAAGGGCAAGAACCCTTGAAACAACTTGATTCATGAAAAGCACTATAAAACCTTTATTAACAAAAAATTATTGCAGATACATTGCGGGCATTGAAATTGAAAAAACTCCTTGATGACTGCTATCCAGAGAGAATTACTGTTTCAGTTCTTCATCGGTGAAGGGACTCCTCACATGATCGTTAGTCAAAGTTACCCGACACCAAATGAAAACAAAAACAAATGATAGAGAATATAGAAATAACATAGCAGCTATAGTAATTAATGGACAACTTCTTAAAAATGTCCATCTAAGATCCTTCAAGACCTTTATCTCATGATATCCCCAAGAAAAACCCTATTTGCATGTAAAGCTTCAATGGTGCACCTAAATAGGTTTTATTTCTCCATCTAGATTCTAGAAATATACTTGACCAAACAAAAATCCCCAAAATAAAGTATGCCACTTTTCTTCACTCTCCAGAAATCACAAGCTGCAAAAACCCCAAATAGTGCAGGAAGTTAGTTAGTAAACTCCCTCTTTGAAAAAAAAAATACTTCTAGCAATGCCACATGAAGTTGCATCCTCTTTATTTGCAATTGATTTCAGCTATGTTTCTCATACAAAAACAACGGCGAGAGAGCGAGATACATACATATATACATAAATAGCAGCATATATTTAGTGAGAACGTTATCCATTAAGACGACGGTTGTTTCTTAGGAGACTCATCCTGGTCCCCGACTGCATAAAAACTAAAGAATATCTCAAAAACATAATCCTGCCAGTGTTTACTTCTCTTGTCCATGTTGTAAAAGTCCAACAGAAATCATAAAGCACCAAATTTGGAACTGCAAATATATCAAAAGCTGCTGGCACTGTGTACTTCTCTATGTTTGTGGCTTCTACATGCAAGTCCACAGTCCACTTACCATTACTTTTCTTACATATTCTCATGTGGATGATCGTATGATTTGGATTTCTGACCAGTTGAAATACTGGATCTTATGGCACACCTGGATTTTAAGAAATGTGTTTCTTTCTGAGGATAAAAAATTACTTAAAGTAGCTCAACCTCAAAAGCTGCTCATAAACTGTATTGTTAACTCTTTACAAAATATCCCATATTATTAGAGCCAATATAAAGCCATTGACTAACCATATTCTTAGAGCCAGTATAAAGCCATTGTATACTGGAGCTTTGTTCTCCTTTATATACTGATAAAGAGAAGTGGTCATTATTGAAAGCATATTTACACTGACAAAACTTTCTTGAGGATCAATTCGTCCATTAGAAGAGAACAGTACTCGAATCAATCAAAGGAAATCAGTATTTGAATACATGAATGTTGGAGGAGGGAAAACCAGGAACAAAAAGATCTTTTAAAGAGGATCTAATGTTATAAATTTCGTGTAAAAATGGCAGGATCAATGATAGTTAAATAATCTGTTCAACAAACTAAACTTGTTACATGATTATATAAAGCAATCTGACATAATTGCACAAGCTTTCAATCATAATCTGCTGGAACTTAAAACACATTCAGGCATGCATAATCAACTATATGGTCACTAATCATACTATCGAACTTAAAAGAGCTGATAGCTGCCAGATCAATATCATGCATCCTAATTGATTCTGCAGGAAAATATGTTTACCACAGGAACAGCCAGATCCTTGTGATGCCATAGTTCTGTGATACCCTCTGGCAATTTCGCCATCTGAAATGCAGATATAAGAATGTGATCGACAGAAGCTTCTGAACTGTAAGAAATACTTGTTGACATAAATAAGTTATAACACCTATCCTCATGAGACCTTGTAAATCCTACCTCATTTTGATCACCAGAACAGAGCTCTCCAACTTGCTGCCTGAGAAACTCCTCAAACTCTTCATCTGGAGCCTATCATGTGGATGAACTTACGGTGAAAAAAAGAAGTGCTAAACCACAAATACCGTAAATCCACCACAGATTGTTCAGTGCTGGAAACTCTTACCAAACGAACCCCAAAAGCTTTCGCAACACCTGCCAACGAGACATCTGAATGCAATGATCCCACACCACCAACAACAAACACCTGCTCCCAAGAGCTATAAGATGGGTCAACAATGTGTATCGTAGTAAAGGGACTAATTGAAATGCCAATGCAAACCTGTCAAGGACAATAAATTACCAGATCATTCACCTCAGCACGTTGTTCCACCTCCTCTGAAATGGCATCTATCTGCATCCAGCATGTAAACAATTATGTAAACAGCTGCTGCATCTTTCCATCACTAAGTTATTTTGATTCGCAGAAACCAAAGATACGCACATCATTTGGAATTATTACTCTTCTAGTGACAGCCCAGCCAAAAGAATGGAGCTTCTTATTTAAGAATGGACCAAGGTTATCTTCTACGTCTCCCTGTCTGTGCACATTCCAATAATAGTTCAACTAGCAAGCAAAGCTATTTTAAAAAACTCGAGCACACATATTAAAAGACAACACATACAAGATTTCATCCCCCACAACAATGATAGAAGCTGCAAACAAGCTATTTGCACAAGGCATGTTGTCTGCATCACCATTTGCAGTCACACTCTTTTTCCTCTCCATCTTGTTTGATCTTTTCATCCTCCCTGCTCTTTCTAATCTTCCATCTCGCAGCATATAAGCTGGCCTATATTTGATGTGTCCAGGTTCAATCTGCTCCTCATTAGTAATTTGGCAGCTCTCAATGCAGAGTGCACCATTCGGAATAGTGTCATGTATGCTTCCAATCGATGTATAACTTTACTCCCAAAATAAGTGAGACAACTTAGTAAGCTGTAATGGCAGACATATGGCATGATATTCATCATACCTTACCCTTGATCATAAAGCTTGCAGTAAGGAACCTTGCACGCCAGCAGGAAGGCCCAAACATCTCTGTTGTAAGCTTAAGTCATGCTTTAGGCATGTAATCTCTGTGATACACAGCATTCTAACTTCAGATGGAAATAGCAAGGAACCAAACCTGTATGACCAGTCCAAAATTGGATTGACACGCATGAATGGAGGCCAACCTGTAGAACTGGGAGAAAATTGTTCTTGTCCAACCTTTTCAAATGCAGTAAACGAGAATCAAAAAATCACACTACATGGAATGACCAAAATATCATCAGATATAAGATCCAGTCACATACTGCGTTTGGATCACCAATTCGAGTGCCTAAAAATATGGCCTTGATTGGTTTTTCTCTGAGCAATGCCTCTAAGCCTGATTTGAAATCAAGTCTTATTATTTCCATCTCCAACTTATACCTGCACAGTACAGCATAAGTCTCTCTATATCCTTTGATAAGCACAAGTAACTGGCCTCTGATGGGGTCAGTCTTTAAAAAATATATCAATAGAGGGGAGGGAGTTGGAAAAAGGAACAACTGACAGTGATGCTGTTTCCAAAGTGAACACATCAATTTCAGGAAAAACATCAGGACTTTCAAAATATATAGCTCTTATAGGATGCTGTTTCTGATTCTCGCTGTAAGATCCATTATTGAAACCTTGTTTGGCTTCTGCAGCAGCATAGCCTGCCCTTAAAAGGTGAAGAAGTACCTGCAAGTTCATTGTGTTTCAACTTAAGTATTTGATGTGCATTTCAAACAATCGGCATATGTACCATTTTTACCGTGGAGTCCTTTCCTCCATTGAAGCTAAATGCAACTTCATCAAATCTGCAACAGCAAACACCAAGTACAGATTTTAGTACAAAAATTAATACATTAACGTTTTAAACAAGTGATTGTGATTCATTCTCCATGAATGGCAACCCAAAGACATGCTCACTCACATTCCATGCACCTGTACCTGTACATCTTGGAACCTCAAACTTGAAAGGACAAAGAAATTGTTTCCCTACATGAAAAATTACTTGCAACTGGTTTCTTATTTGGAACATATAATTCACCAGTAAAAACTAAAGAAAACTCGCCTACATACAAACTCCATCATGGAATCATCGATTCCACCCTCTATAATTGTTGAGACAAAAACCACTCACAATGGGAATGACTATGATAATCATATAATGAAAACATGGAAACCCCATCTTAAATGATCATACTAGAATGCCTCTGAACAAGTAATTGTCTCGATCACCCTTCACTATCAACACTCAAACTGCCAAGGTGACAACGGATTCAACACATCAGACATTACAGAACCCCAACCACCAAGGTGAAAAGAGACTCAAGATGTCAAACATTACAGAACCCTCTCGCTTTTGCCCAAGAAGACGACCAAACTTGGTGAGGATGAGCACCAAGTGTCTCTTATGAAATTGATCAAGTTATAATATGAGGCTCCAAGCCTTTTCTTGTATACAAAAGGCTTCTTCTTTTGAAAAGTATTAAGAAAAACACACATTTTACGATTTATAACCCAAAAAGCTTTACAAAATGGAAAAGTTTGCTAAACATAGCTACAAGCATATTCTATTGTTGGACATACAAATCCATACTAGAAGTCCCAAGAATTTGGACTTCTATCACGTAGCTTTATTGATCAATAAGGAATCTGAAAATTCATACATATATGATAATAGATATAATATCAAGTGTACGTATATGACCAAATTGCTATGGTTATAGCCGAATTTGGCTAATGCCCTTATTTAATAGTTAAGGCTGAATCGGATTGGGCTAATTTTGTGCGAAATTTTTTATATTACGCATTTGCCTATGTTGCCCAAACTTTTCTTTGGACAATGCCTTGGATAACATAGTAGTTTCCATATTTTCTTCTCTAGGAACATAGAGAAGCTCCACTTCTCCTACTTGCATGCATTCACAAACATAGTAGTTCTTCAATAACATTAAGTATGTGCGAAGATTGGTACAGGTAAATTAACTTCGAAGTGCATCTCTCTCTGAAATTTTCATATCCACATGCATTTTGCAATACATGTGTATGCAACCCCACACTTTGCTTCACAATTTGAAGTAGCAATCGTATTTTGTTTTTTAAATTTTTCCTTAATCATGAAATCAAAAATTCTCTCATAGAGCAGTAATAACCTATAATAGACTTTCTAGTCTCATAATCTCCTGCCTAATCTGAGTTAACAGAACAAAAAAGCTTGAAATCATCGTTGTCTTCTTGAAAATATAATGAAAACTCAAGATTCCTTGAAGATAATAAAAGATCCTTTTTCAAGCTTCCAAATGCTGGAAATGTTGGATTATGCGTAAATCCATCCATTTGTGAAATAGCATAACATATATTTGCTCTACTACTTCAAAGATAAATAAAAATTTCAACTACTTGATTATGCAATGTCTAGAAATGTTTCATCATCAAGATCACCTTGACAACTTCATTGGATTGTGTAAGTGTGCTATTATAAGATGACAATCTTTCATATTTAAATTGTCAAATATTTTATGCACATAATTTGTTTTTGTCCTCGTGATATAAAATAGCCCCATATCTAACATGGCAAATGCCTTCTTTAATCCTTCTTGAATTGGACTAACTTATCTTCATTAGGTCAAGCATATCTTCTTCTAAGTGCTTGTTTTAGTCTATAAAGTGCTTTCTTAAGCTTACTTAAACGATTTTCTTTGTATTTAATTTCAAAGTTGGAAGGTTGAGAAACATAAACATCCGCATACAAATCACCACTCCAAAAAGTATTTTGAATGTTAAACCGATCAAATTTCGAACCAAAATAAGGAATCATCCCAACAACACATCTCATATGAAATGTAGGTGCAAAGATCTCCTCATAATCTATATCTTTATTTTGAGAAAGACCCTTATCCACTAACCTTGCTTTATACATGTCAATATTCTATACCTTTCTTCTAAGCGATACCCTTCGCCAGTAACCTTTCTTCATATTTCTCAATCATACTAGCAACTTCACTATTTATACCAATGTCACTAGGGGACGGGGACGGGTCCCAGGAACGGTGGTGTCCCCAGGACGGGGTCGGAGCCTAACATGTCCCGGGGACGCGTCCCCGGGACGGCACTAAAAAACTCCTGTTTTTTTTTTAATATGAAATGAAAGTAATGCATAATCAATGTGTTAACTTATGAAATGACCAATAACAACAAAACTATAGAAAAAGGACTTCACATTGAAGTTTGAACATTCAAAGTCGTCATATATTTTTCATAATTTCAAAGAAAATAAAGTTAAAAGATTCTACATCATCATCATCATCTAAAAATTTCACATACATGAAAAAGAGCTAAAACTCAAGAGTAAGTGATCATCTGACTTATATGATATGGGCATATCGTATTATCATGAGCATTCAGAACAAAAAGATGTTTCATCATACATCTGATCGACAAAAAACACTAGTGTAGATTCCAGAAAGTAAAACCAGCAAATATAGAGACTACAATTTAAATGTAGTGCCTATGGAGAAATAAGGAAAAGGGTGAAGAGAGGGCAAAGAGGGTGGAGAGGGTTTTTGCATATGTAGGGCTGAAGCTAGCTCAAGCCTCAAACCTCCATACACATGAGATCCATGGAGAAAAAGAGAAGGTAAGCTTGTGTATTTTTAGGGAGAAGTGACCTTTATTTATGGTTGCTTATGGCCCGTGAGAAGGTTTTAGGGTCCTCTAAAGTTGGCTTTTAAAACTCTAAGAGAGAGACAAAAAAAAAAACAAAGAAAATTGGCAAAAAATCATCTCAACGATAGAACCGTCCCGGAATTCCGTCCTCAACTAGGTTTATCACAAGAAACCGTCCCCGGGATGCGTCCCGGGGACGTTTCGCTGTTTCAGACAAGTGCAAGGGGACGGCAGCCGTCCCCGTTTTGCGTCCCAAGGTTTTAGCTTGAGGGGACGGCATCCCGGCGTCCCTAGGACCCGGGGACGCGTCCCCATGTGACTTTGATTTATACCCTTTTCTTGAGCAAAACCCTTAGCCATTAACTTCTTTCATACTTGTCAATAGTACCATCAGCTATTCTTTTGACTTTGATACCCATTTGATGCTAATAGTCTTTTTGTTAGGTGGCAATTCACAAATATCCCAAGGTTAAGTTCAGGTTATAATCATCTTTCATGATTGCTACCAAATTTTCAAAAGCTTCAATAACTATAGAAGGCTCTCCTTCACCAAATCATATGCTAAATCATCAAGTGACTCTAACATGTAAGCTTGGCCTGTTCTCCTAATCTCGTCTACCTTCTAGTCTTATAAGATAGAGGTCTATCAATTCTTGATTCTCAGAGCTTCCAAATATTAACAATGAAACTTAGAAACTTCAATAGATTGCTAATATCTAGAAAGTTCGTCTTCTCACTTTGTAAAATCTCTAAGACATTAAAGATGATTGTAATGAAGGTACACAAGGCATGCATAGTATCGACCAAATACTATGACATCCCCACTAATGTCATCACTGCCCAATAATGGGTATAGACCTAAGAATGAAAACATGCTCATACACACATACACATACCACAACACACATGCACCATGACCATGAACTCATAGGAAGCTTTGCAAACTGAGACACCAGATTTGCCTTGAAGTCTAGTCCCCCTTGCAATATCTCTTTGTTTTTATTTTAAGAAAAGGGTTTTTATTTCAAGAAAAGGCATATCAATATGTACAACAAGATGAAGGTTTCAGCACACCACACATACATAGGAATCCACAAACCCGATCATAAGGAATGAAACACCTACGTGCACTTATATCTACCTTCTTGATAGTGTTTTTTTCATTGTCTTCTAATTTCACTTATGGAACCTAATGCCTTTGAAAAGGCACTTGTCAATTACTCGAGTGTGGGACACAATGTAGAGTGCTTAAGTGAAGCAATTAACAAGGTTTGCAAGAGTAAGTCATACATACTATGGCTAGGGGATGTTGAAGTTTGGAACGTGGGTAGAGTGGTTAGATGAAGTTGTCCATGTGGAGTAGTTGGGTAGTCTCAAGGTTGACCAAGAAGGTGTGATGGACTCGAGGTGCATGGATGCATCATATCACATCCATGGGTTGAGTATGCTCGCAACAATTTCATTGTCAGTATTGATATTTTTTTCGAATTAAAAATACTTTTTTTGGGGGTAAATTTTGGTAATATTCCGTTACTAAACTTTGATCACATCAAATAGGATGATTCATAGAAATCAAAAGTTTATCATCAATAACATCAAATTTACAAAGGCTCAAAAGGTTGGAAAATATAATTGGATTCCCCTTAAAGGAAGCCAATAAGGCACATATTTTGGTGCAAATCTCTCGCACTTACATCCACTAATGAAGACTCTCATAAATGAGTTGAGAAATGCTCTAAAGAGTTCTCACATAGGTGCATCTCATGCTAGTGATGGTTGTGCATAATAGAGGTCAAAGATTTTCATTGCTTCAAGTTGAGTTTGCCCTTCAGTCCCAAAAGCGATAGAGACTCAATTTGTACAGCATCTATGTGTTTTTTTGGGGGAGAACGAGAGGGAAGTGAGCACGTTATCATCCTTAGTTTTATATCCACTATTGGGCACTCATGATGTTCGCAAGAATTCCATAGTATCTCATACATTATGCATGATGAAGATGATGGCTGAATCATTTGTGTTTGAGAACATGAGCTTATAGATTCATGGTAGTCTCATGGAAAATTTGAGTGATTCAGCTTCGCATATATGATTTATATTGCACTCACTTAGTCAAGAGCACTATGCTCTTTTTCCTCTCTTTCATCTTATATCCTAAAGGTATTTGATTTATAAAAGCTACCACTTTAAGAATGGTCTTATTATATTCAACATCATTTTGACGTGTAGATTCTCACAATGTAAAAATGATAAAAGCATATATGTGACAATGTGTGCAATTATCTCATTATATGTGTGGAATGTGCATTCAAAATCATACGTGTGCATTGTGACTATTATGCATATACATTATGTGCACCTTATGCATTGCATTATGTATGTGCATACTTTTGAATGAAAAGAGGGAGAGAATGTTCAACTTTAAAATGGAACCTTGGTATTACTCTTATGGCTAGCATTGAGAGACCCAAAAAAGCTCAACATACTCGATACTATTTATGAACTATGAGAATGAAGGTAGATCACAAAATGCACTTTCAAGCATCTAATGATCCAAAAAGCATAATATTTTAGCTTCCAATCATCACTTCAAAGACACGAAAAGATCACAAAATGTTTTCTCATTCTTTAGAATTCATGTAGCTATGATTAGGACATTTTATGCACCATATATTTGAGTAAAACAAGAGGCATTTGAATCACACCATAGTACAAAGGTGTGATTCAAATTGTAGATTTAATTCAAGAATTAAATTTTTTAAATCATAGAGATTTTAAAATTTGAAACATCAAATCAAGGTTTTTTTTCACTTGAATATTTCTTTGGGGGGATGCTAAGTCCTAAGTTATGCACATTTAGCAATCTTTCCCATACTTGTTGCCAAAGGAAATTAAATATTTAGTGCCTTCGGTCGAATTGTGAGTACAAGATGTCTTTAAATGTGAAGTTTGTGATTGATGTGAGTGTGAATTTACAAGGATGTGTAATTAGAACAAGCACACTACATCAATCCTTCAATCAATATGGTTTGCAAGAGATCACCAACTAAGAATGAGGAGTTCAGTTAGCCATGACTAAGAAAAATATTCCATGTCATTCTTTGTTCATGTTCATATTTGTTTATTTTCCATATTTTTCCAAGTTGTATTAGTTCTCCTAAGTCAAGACCATACATACCCTTTTACTTCTATTAAATTGCCTACTATATCTTATGTGCATATGGGAAACAGATTTTCTTTTATCTTATGCTTTAGGACCTATGTCAAACATTTAGAGTTCATGAAATCAAAAAAAGAAGTGCATTTGCAACTTGGGGTGAGGAGCCTCACAATTTCACTTTATATATATTCCCCTCTTTTTGCATGTCTCTCACTCTCTCATCTTTGAGTCTTTCCCTTTACTTTATGGACCATCTCTCTCTCTCTCTCTCTCTCTCTCTCTCTCTCTCTCTCTCTCTCTCTCTCTCTCTCTCTCTCTCTCTCTCTCTCTCTCTCTCTCTCTCTCTCTCTCTCTCTCTCTCTCTCTCTCTCTCTCTCTCTCTCTCTCTCTCTCTCTCTCTCTCTCTCTCTCTCTCTCTCTCTCTCCCTCCCTCCCTCCCTCCCTCCCTCCCTCCCTAGGCTCCGTCATGACGGGGACGGAGCCTAGGCTGTCCTGGGGATGCGTCCTCGGGACGGCACTAGAAAAATGCTGATTTTTTCAAAAATATCAAGAAGTAATTCACAATGAATGTGTTAACATACGAAAGGATCAATAAGAACAAAACTATAGAAAAAGTGTGTTTTCAAGTAGAAACATGTATCAAGCACTTTGAAGTTTGAACATTCAAAATTGTCATTTATATTTTATCATCTAAAAAAAAAAAGATTCGCCACCGCCACCGCCATCGCCATCATCTAAAAATTTCATATACATATTGTATTATCATGAGCATTGAGAGCAAAAAAATGTCACATCATATTATGAATCAATAGAAACAACTAGTGTAGCCTCCATTTATGGTTGCTTATGGCCCTCAAGAAGGTTCTAAATACCCCTCAAATGGGCTTAAGACACTCTAAAAGAGAGGCCAAGAAAACTTGAAGTTTTTTGGCAAAAAATTCCTCCAAACAATAGGTCCCTCCCGGATTTCCGTCCCTAAACAGGGTCATGACAAGAATCCGTTCCGGGGACGGTTTGCTATTTCAGACTGTTGTAAGGGGACGGCTGCCGTCCCAGCTAGGCGTCCCGAGGTATGAGCTTGAGGGGACGGCGTCCCGGCGTCCCTAGGACCCATGGACGCATCCCCGTGTGACTTTGGTGTGTGTGTGTGCATATGTGTCTGCGTGTTGTATGCTTTTTTTAACTAGATCAAATACATTTCTTATCAAACACACTTGCCGTCACAATAAATAAGAAATCATGATGTGCACTTTTCACTAGCTTGGTAGAGAAAAAGCTTTTATCAATGATCTCGAACTATTATTCTAAACTAAGGCATCAACATCTTGTAAAACACCAATATTAACAATCCACTTTGATAAATATCAATGATGTCCATGCCATTGATAAGCAACAACAACAGCACACCAAGTAAATAGTACAATTGATAAGCAACAACAACACATCAATAAATATTTAATGCTTCCAACAACACACCAAGTAAATAGTACCATCTAATATACCGAAAAAATAATATAGATCTTTGTTCCTTCCAGCAACATACCAAATAAATATTACTGGATAAAGGTGCTTCTTTTAGCATTGAAATTCACAATTACATAAGATCTTCAAAGCAAACCAATAAAAATGGCTTCGAGACACATCACGACAACTAGGATACATGTTCACATGCATAAAAGGCAAAGATAGTTTCATAAATAGATCATCTTCACAGTATTGAAAATTGAAGGAAAATATAAAGAGAAATAACCATAACATGGAATGAAACAATGGTCTTTTCCATGTCTCATACTTACATAGAAATTTGTCAGACAAAGTGAGCAAATTATTGCAAATTCCTCTTCAAAACTATCAAAAATATTCAATCATAATTCAAATAAGTACTTGGGGGCAAGGCAAGGGGGGCAGCAAATTGGTAAATTTCAAGATTGAAATTTTTTGACATCATTTCAAAAAGATGCACAGTTATAGAGAGAGCAAGTGACAACATGCAGCACCAACGATGCATCTAACAAGCCTACAAGATGTCCTAGTATTCTAGAAGAAAAATAATAGTTGAGAGAGAAGCTATCAACTTAATACCAATGTGGCAAAAAATATGGCCATGACCAATCAAGAATCATATAATGAATGATATCAATATCATTTGATGACTAGTCATATCCTATCCAATTGAGATCAGGCTTGGTGTTTCCTTGATTACCACTTTTGGTGCATTTATCATTGATTTTAAAAATGATGTCCTAAATTAATGTTCTATTCAATAGCGACCATATTTGGTTTTTCTTGATAATCCTTTGCTTATTTTTATTCATTCATAATTTGACGTCCTAGCTATGACTCCCTTTATGTTCATCTTACTACATATATGAGATTGTATCGAATAAGACTCAATCACCGTTTTTCTGTTAAAAATAGCACGAAAGAGGTCAACAATTTTCTACACGCCATAGGTTTTGAATAAGCAAGTTCCACCCAATTGCAAAAATCGATAACGTACAAGGCTTACAACTTGCCTATGGTGTAAGCCTGGTCAAATGAAGCGAACATAGCAGGAACGATCATGGGTTCATAATATTCGATGGGTGATCCTTAAGCTAGCGGATGAATCTTCAGAATGAATGAGTTCTCTCTCAAAGAATTCATGCCCGACAAAACTGATACACTGACTATACTTATTAGTCATAGAGCCCAACCTACAATGGGATTCGACCCAGAATCTGGTGGCACATTGATAAGGTCGGACGGGATTCAAAATGATGCTGAAATCATTAACAGAAGAGATACAACAACCACTAAAGATGAGTGCTGGAGGCTTGAAATGTGGTGAGCGCTTACTTGTAGAGCGCAAGGGTTCGTTCTATCACATAGAGAGCATGTTTGCATTTAGCCTGAAGCCTTTTGTCTCCGCTATCAGCAACAGCCTTCCATATCTCCATGTGGATGGGAGGTGAGTGGATGAATGGATGAAGGGACGGGGCTAAAATAGCCCCGGATAAGAGAGGTCCGCTATGGCGATCAAAAGTGAACACACAAGATCAGTAAAGTCCTGCAGAATTGATTCGCTGACAACGGAGATGACAAGAGAAAGGCACGAGCTTCCACAGCTTGACCACAGAAATCAATCCTGAGGTAAGATTACAGGATTTTTGCCACTTATTTGAAAGTTGCTATTGTTGCGAGACGCGACAGAGGGACTTTTCTATCCGTGGGCCGTCCCCCTTCTCAATTCCAGGATTCAGAATTCTGGCAATTAATGGGGATAGAGGAGAGCCCTGTGCACCTAACACCAATCTAAAGTCATGGAAAAGCCATCGGATTCGGATGGAATTTCAGACATTCCGCTCTTCAAAGTTTACCCACTTCCCTTTCCACGCCAAAAGCATGGAAACAATGAATTTTACAGGTTGGCAAGCCATTGTACATGTTCTGTTGACTCTGTATGTTAGCAATTTCCATATTACCAAATCCATCAATCAATGTGAAGAGATCTCAAACAATGTTGTGGCTTTTCTTCATGTTGAATAATGTCATATATATGTGGTTTTAGGGTTACTATCAATGGATTTGCCATTTTGATAATAGAATAGATAGAGTTAGTTCGTCTCCATACAAGATGTGTTATTATCACAAAGTTGTGAGAATGTGTGAGTTAAGAGGTTCTCTAAGTTAATTTATGATGCATATATCCATATTTCTATGGTGTGTATGGCCATTCAAACTTGGGTTCTCTCATGGATAAGAGTACAAATGTGTAATTGTTATGAATTATAGAATGTCTTGAACAAGAAATTATTGGAGTGAGATTTATTAATTTATTAATGTGTTTTGGTGTTTTGATATAGAAGCTGAAAGTTCGTGAAGGCGTGAAAAGCGCGAAAGGGCATGGACGTTTTGAATATGTCCGGATATCAATAATCGGATTTGTATTCTATATAGTTTGTAAATAAACCCACATAGAGGGTTTTATTTTTAGAAACAGTTAGTAAAAGTAGTGGTTCGAATAAGAATCATTGCAGACCATGATTTCCGTTAATAAAAGCAAACGCTCTCCACAAAAGAGAACAACTTTTCAATTTCATGCTTGCTTTTAAAAGCCGCTTCACTGTAACTGCTATTTTCGACATAATGAAAAATCCTATAAATACATGCACTCTATGGACTATCGAAACAGAGTGTGTGGGGGAAATTGCACTCAATCCTGTAAAAAAATGATCTCGAACTATTATTCGTGATGTGCACTTTTCACTAGCTTGATCGACAAAAATACCAATCCTGTGTTTTGTCTCCTCTCTTTGCATATCTATTTTTCTATGCGTTCTGAATACTCATATCCTCTTTGTGAGTGTGAATTAAGATTGTGCTAACAATAATACCTCAATTTAAACTCCTACATAATAGTCCTATTTTATTTGGATCAACTCGAGTATATTCGAAAATACTCATATCCTTTATGTGAGTGTAAATTATGATTGTGCTAACAATAATACCTCAATTTAAACTCCTAGATAATAGTCTTATTTTATTTGGATCAACTCGAGTATATTCGAAAGGTATGCTTATAAGGGCATGAAACCATGGAAGCCACAACCTCTCCTTCTTCATGCTATCATTCATTCCAAAAACTAGGGATTTTTTTTTCTGACTTAAAAATTTTAAGTTTCAATCCATAAGACAAAAAGCAGTAAGGGGGATGTGTACAAAGGAGTACAAGAGACCTCTTATCGTCTAGGTGAGGGGTACCACTCTAGTTTCGCATCATTGTTGTGAATGGAACGAGCCTAGTCTTGTTGAAAAGGGGGCTTATTTTTGCACTTTTGATCTTCTTCTATTGCGAAGATGAAGAGCTAGCTTTTTATGGGAGGAGCATCATGGGGATGGGTGTGGTTCCTTACACAATTTTTTTTACCATATTGCTTTTCTAATTAGCAAACTCCTCATAAGATTTCTTATCTCATAATGTCTCATGGGGAAAAGGAGTGGCCGACTAATATCCCAAGCAAAAACTTGCTATTAGTATATCTTCTTATCCAATTGGAGTGGGTTTCCAAGCTCTCTTTGTAGCTTAAAGCTAGAGAGGAAGAAGGAGTACAAAAGATGATCAATCTCTTAAGTTTTACTTTTGTGTAATCCCTTTTTTATATATACGTGAAAACTTTTTTTGAAAACCTCACACACACATGGGCCCCTTATCCTCAACACATATAGATAAAATGTGTACCTTCAAGAGGGACCTAAACTATACGTCTTTGTAAAAGCATAGTCCTTGATTATATTTAAAAGCCCTCTTGTTGAACAAATGTTATTGAGCAAAGTACTATATTTAAAAGCCCTCTTTTTGAACAATTGTCATTTCATTGAACACATTTCATGGTCTTCTCATTGAATGAAATGATGTAATATATTAAAGTCCGATATTGGATACAGACTTATTATATTGAAATCAGAAGAAGGCTATAAGGGAAAACACTTTGAAGGGAGTACTTCCAATCAATTTTTTCTTCAGTTGATTGTGAATATGGCTAAAAAGTCATATAAATTTTGTTGTGAACTCTTCATAATGGCCTTAATAATCTGTTCATACCATTATTATTATGTGTAAACGAGCCAAAGTAAGGTGGGTGCCCACATTGGAGAAAGAAAAATATGAAAAAACCTACTCAATTTAACATGTTATGAAGTTAATTTGGAGTTTTTTTAAGTAAGAATTTTCAATAGCTATTGTATTGTGAATTTATTAGCCATACAATGAAACATTACCCATCAACACCACTTTTGGGAAAGAGAGTGGTATGCTAAACGAGGTTGTGGAATGTGATGAGAGAATAGATGTTCTAGAAAATTCGGATGGAAAGAAATGTGTCTTTTTTCTCTAGAGAAGGCTATTTTGTCTCACATTCAACAAGCCTTTTGTCACTTGTGAGTAGAATCAAACCTTGGATTCACTTATTTGTAGAAGCAAATGACTTTAGTTATTAGTAGAACCATATCTCATAAAAGGATTTTGTATGCAAGCATTCTAAATACTTTGAAAATATATATAAATTGTGGTCTATGTGAAAGTTCAAATGCTTGCAAGATATTTTGTAACACGTACTTAAAGTAAAACACATAGAAGCTTAATTATCCATAGATTGTGATTAGGTTTTCCATTTCTCAATCTTGAGTCTCGATTCTTTGTGATCTCTGTTTTTTGTATTTTGTGTGTTCTATTCCTATTAGCAAGTAATCACATCCAAGAAGGATGATGTTGCCTAGGAATTCAATCACTCTCGTTCACTAGCATTGGAGAAAATCATACACACACACATGTGTTGAGCACTTTCAACCGATATTTCTCGTATAGAAAAATTACTATCTACAACTCTTCCAATACATCAATATTTATGGGAAAGGGCAAACTAACAATAAAAGTCCTCCTAATGAAGCACATTGTGGACTTTCAATCATAGACTATAGTTAGATCATCCACTCTTGAGATCTATATATTTTTAACCTTTATTTTGTGTGTTCTTTAATTTTTGTGTTCTTTCTTTGTGTGAAAATTTCTTATCCTTGTTAAAGTTATATTGTGTTAAAGTTACAGTTATTCTTACTCACGGGTTCTTGGGATGGTCAGGGGTCTGATAAATCAGAGGCCCTATATATATATTCTCAATTCATTGCTTAACTTCCGACAATCAATTTCATAAAGTAATTCCAGCAATTACAGAAGATTCCAGTGCATTCAACGCATAGCGTTTCGAATGATTATCGTAATTTTATATGCAGCACATTCATGTCTTCTTTATAATACCGCCACACTTCACTTCAATATAATAACAGTAACATAATACCTAATTACTTCACTTCGACTATAGATTCATACAGACAAGTCTGCAATTAATATAACTCCAAATCAGAATCAACTCCAGATCATCAACCGGATCGAACAGGCTGGCGACTCTCTGTCGTCACTTCCGCGCATATTCTTTGTAATAGAAAGAAACAATACGCGGTTTCACTACACCCTTTCGATGCTCGACTGTTCTAATTACAAGGATTCGGCTAAATAATACGAAATAATATTCCGGGGCTTACACTGTCATGCACGGTGGACTCGAACCTAGCAGGGAAAAGTACAAGGTTTAGGAATCATCAATGATTCCTTGGATATACATAGACCTCGCTAATTTAAAGGTTTGTGTGATTTTCTGCTTCAGGGAGTCCAACATTTCCTTCAAAATTTGTGGTTCAACCAGATGTGCATCAATTCGCACAGAGATGGAAGCGATCACGTGGGAAAGGAGGGCAGCGGCTTGACTCTGCAAAAAAGCTTCTTGAAGGTAGAACTCATTGGCCAGCGCTACATCCCGTCGTAACTTCATCTCTGCAATTTCTGCATCGATGTGCGATAGTATTTCGTCCTGGATTCCCAATTGTCTCTCCCGGTGCTCTAATTCTTGAGACTGGAACTGCATAGTTTTATAAAAGTCCCTCCTCTCTTTTTGAACAGCTTCGATATTCTTCTTTAGTTGAATGTTACGGCCAATTTCGTCTTCTAGAGAGCGACTTTTCTGAAAGAGCTCTTCAGTTACTCTCTTTAAGTCAGTGGTGGATTGCAAAGCTAAGTCTGCCATTTCTTGACCTTTTTGCTCCACCAGAGACAGATCAGCACGGGTGGTCTCGAGAAGATTGCCCAAAGCTGTCATGGCATCCTCTTTGTCAATCACAATCTGAGTCAATTGACTAATCTCATCATCGTGAGCTGCAATGATGGATTCCTTCTCTTTCAACTCTTCTTGAAGATTTCGAATATGTTCCTCGAAGGAACTAGCTTCGGCTTTGGTTGTAAGCACCTCTTCCTGAAGTGGTGCAATGTCTACTTCAAGCATGTCCATCTTGGATTGGTATTGATGTCGGAGGGATTGTTGTGCAACTTGGAGGTGATGGGGGAGATGGGTGGAGAGATGAATGAGGTAGTTACCGATCTGAGCTAGTTGGGCCAATGAATCAGGTATGATAGAGGTGGAGATTGGCTGAGAAGGGTTAGCGGAAACGATGGTAGACGACGAGGGAGGGGAATAATCAGGGGAGGAAGGAAGAGGATGGGCTTCCGAATGACCTGGGGAGGAAGGAGGACTAGGCGGCAAAGGCACCTTGGATGGAGACAGAGGCAAAGGTGGGTTTTGAGATGAAGGGAGCAGAGCAAGAGTTGTTACCACGAGAGACGAGACATCCGGTTGCACAGGATCCTCCTCAGGTTGTGTAGTATATGCGAGTTGTGCAGTTTCCGTGGCCATATCAAATGTTGGCTCCTGTGGATGAGACTGGGGCTGCACGACCGTATTATTAGGGTGAACTTCTTCAATAATAGTGTCAGGATTAGCTTGATCTATAGGGGATGATGGAGCAGAAAGAATCTGGGCAGATGAAGAAGTGTCATGCAGCTGCACGGTTGAGGATGACGGTGCTTTACTATGAGAAGGGCTTAGTTTGTGGCGCTTCCCTTTGAAGAACTATAGAAGATCCTCATCATCGTCGACCTCCATCATTTGTACAGACTCCTCGTGGAAGAGAAGGGTATTCAATGGAGGAGGTTGCGCTGCCTGAATCGCTGGGAGGAGGAAGGTTAGTAGATGCGGCAAGCGGGTTCGAGGTATCTCATTCTTGGCCAATTGTCGAGAAACCGCCTGGCATTCCCGGTGAATGCGCCGGAAGAAGAATGAAGCAAGATTAACTGCTTCTCTCGCTGCGGTGTCGATCATAGAATAGAAGGGGCGAGAAATGCCATATGTACATTTTTGGAGATTAAGGGCAGCGATAAGAAACTAGAGTGTAGTGCGCTCCGATTCAGGGCGAAAAAGGATTGCGAGCTCGTTGGACGAGTGGCGTGGAAATAGTTCTTTCATAGTGGCCATCGGTAAGAGAGGCCCATCTACCAGACCCTCCTGAGGGAGATGGAATCCCTCAGCGACTGTGTTAAGGGTGACGACTACACAGGGGTTAAGGAAAGCTAGCGGCTAGCAGGTTTCAGTAGCAGGTGTAGCAGCAATGGCAGATATGATCTGTGCAAAGAAGGGATGGCATTCCACCGTATGCCAGGGCAATTCAGTGAAGGCGAGAAGGCCATGAATGCACAGAAACTCACTCAAGAGCAAGGCCAGCACGAAAGATCGCAATGTTAGCTAGAGCTTGCATGGCGAGTACAAGGGCTCGAAAACAATAGGAAACACAGAACATGCAATCACACAAAGACTCAATAGCGAAAAAAAGAGGGGATGACGGGATTAAGTAAAAACACTGACTAAACATGGGGGAAGAACCATAATCATAACGCGATGTTGGAAATATACAGACATAATGGTGATGTGCATGCATTAACAGAATTTTAGACACATAAGGTGGCTACTAATCATGGTTAGGTAAGAAAACAAAAATATTACGGTCAGTCGGTCAACCGAAACACGGAGAGAGGAAAGGAATGTTGAGTCAGAACAATAGGAGAAAATGGGTGGAGAATAAAAATACCAATCAAGCATCATGAGGAAGAAGGCGGGGGATAAAAGGGACGAAGCTGCGATCCATTGATTGCCTTAGGGAGAAGGGTACCAAAGAGTGTGGATAACCGGAACGTAGCACGTCCAACCTACGATTTAATACGGTAAGGACCAAACCACCGAAGTTTGAACTTGCCTGCTGATCTGTTAGATTTAGCATTATAGAACATAACTAATTGTCCTTTAGTGAAAACAGGAGTGCGGAGAAACCGATCATGTGTCTTGGCTTGGCGTAATTGGACGTCATGCAACATTAAAAAATTTCCCAGCGGTGTTCATCCAAGGACCGCAACACATTCAACTAGAAAGGAAAGGATTCCTCCAGTAAGAGCTTATGTTCTAGTGCCACCCGGAGGCTAGGTACTACCAACTCCATGGGTGCAATAGCCTCCAGCCCATATGCCAATTTAAAAGGCGTATTCCCTGTAGCCACTTTGTACGTAGTGCGATATGCCCATAGAACTGAAGGAAGGAACTGGTCCCAACGCTCCGAACATTCCAGAACTAATTTCTTAAGCATGTTTAGTAGAGTTTTATTGGTACTTTCAGCAAGACCATTGGCACGAGGGTAATATGGAGAGCTAAATTTATGAACAATCTGTAGGGTGCGGGTAAGTGCTTGCAGTAAGGAATTAACAAAAATGTGCCTTGATCCGAAACAATCTCTAAGGGAAGACCAAATCAAGGGAACACATTAGTCATCAGACATTTAACCACCACAGACAAAGTAGCAGACCATAAAGCCCAAGCTTCGGCCCATCGAGTCACATAATTTGTATAAGTAAGGATATATCGATGATGAGTCATCATAGCCGGAGGTGTAATAGGCCCAATGAAATCCAAGCCCCACTTTTGAAAAGGTTCAAGGGGAGAAACAGGCTGCAATGGAAAATGATGCCGTTGTAAAGGCTGTCCCGAGCGTTGACAATCATTGCACGTTTTAATGGAAGTAGCAATGTCACGTTGCATAGTGGGCCACCATAAACCACTGATCAAAATTTTCCGGTAAGTAAGACTGACCAAAAAATGACCACCGGAGGGAGTAGAATGTGCCATGGCAATAACCGAAGGAACTTCATGAGGTGGAATACACCATAATAGTGCACCAAAAGGATCCATGTAATACAACTGTCCCACAATGAGCCGGAACCACCGACTTTACATTACCAATTTACGACGAGCCGAAGTAGATGTATGAGTCGGGGGACTTCCGCTGGTGAGGAAGGTCAGCAAAGTATCGTAATACATAGGTGCCCCCAGGAGCTCCTGACTCTCCTCGTGGACTGAATCAATCGCATAGATAGCAGGGGTAGTATCATCAATGCCACTGGGAGGTTCACCGGAATCAAGCCGAGATAAGAAATCAACTAAGGCATGAGCCGATCCTGGACGATGTACGACCACGTAATCAAATTCTTGTAGTAACAACACCCACCTGGCTAATCTGCCCCCTAAGTGTTGTTGACGGACAAGATAAACCAGTGAAGCATGATCCACATGGAATGTAAATTGGCATCCTAGCAAGTAGTGTCAAAATTTCTTCACCAAATAAACTAAGCCGAGGCATTCGCGCTCACTGACTGAGTAATTTTGTTCCACAGCAGCTAACCGTCGACTAGCATAATAGACAGGGTGAAACCACTTATCCTGTTGTTGCATGAACACACTACTGATGGCACTCTCTGAAGCATCCACGAAGACATGGAACGAGAGCTGCCAGTTTGGTGCTTGTAGTATAGGAGCTTGGGTTAATAGTGTTTTCAATTGGTCAAAGGCAATTTGGCACTCTTCCGTCCACACGAACTGTCGAGGAGTACTAGTAATCAACCGATTCAAGGGTATGGCTAAGTGTGCGAGCCATCAAAGATGCCGCCCATGCCACCGTATTTGGCCAAGGAATCGCATAACCTCCTTGGGTGTCGTCGGGGTAGGTGCATCTAATACGGCTTGCACTTTGTCGAGATCCACCTGAATACCTTGCTTTGAAATAATATGACTGAGCAACTTGCCACAGGAGACCGAAGAGACCGACTTGTTGGGATTTAAACACAACTGGAACTCTCGACACTTAGAGAAATAGCACCGAAGGTGGTAAAGATGAGCCGATGTATCACCTGATAACAAAAAATTATCCAGATACACGCGCATGAAGGTGGTTAAATAGGGGGAAAAAATTTCTTGTATACATCGTTGGAAGGTACTAGGAGCATTACGAAGACCCAACCACATCACCGTACATGCATATACACCCCAATTGGTAATAAACGCAGTCTTTGGTATATCCATTTCAGCCATGTGCACCTAATTATAGCCACTGTAACCATCCAAAAAGGAATACATTTCTCATCCGGCAACATCATTGAGCATTGTGTCCAGAAATGGAAGTGGGAAGGGATCCGGTACGGTCGCCGCATTTAACTTCCGCATGGGTATATCCTCTGGTGATGGGAATAAATGTTGGAAACTCTCGGCATTCAAAGTTGGATCCAGATCTAGGTCCCCTTCTTCTGGAACCGGAACTACCGAACAGATGACCGGATTCCAATTGTCTGCAACTGCTTGTAAGTCAACTGACCCCAAGGTGAGCAAATCCTGGTTAGCCTTGAGAAAATCTTCTTCTTCATCATCTGAAAGTCCGTCCAGCATATGCACAGGTTCGGCAATCTAGGGTCGAGCATGGAGATTGCATGGTTTCATCTCATCTAACAGAACGACATACTTCCGGTGGTTACTTTTGAAAATAAGTTCATGTGCTGACTAGTCCTGCAATACTTTGGCTTGTTTCAACCAGGGCCTTCCAAATAGCAAGTTGTAGTCCAGGGTGGAATCAAGTAATTCTAGAACAAAAAAAGTCATTTTGAACACCGCTCCTTGAAGAGTAATGGGTATATCTCGTATCAAACCCACTAGATAGACCCTGAACTAATCCGCCATTCGAACAAAAAACTGAACCGGTTCAATTTGGGTCCATCCTAACCGTTTACAAAGGGAGGCTGTTGCCATATTCACACTAGAGCCTCCATCAATTAACACCTGGTTGATCTTATGGATTTTATACCATATCGTAATAAAAGGGATGACATGGTCCACCGCTTGATCAGTTTCTGGATTAATAGTAGCCGTAGTAGGTGTACATGAAGATTCAGGACAGACTTGTTGCTGAAAATTATTGGCGTACACCAGGAACCAAGGCTAACAGTTGCCGCAACGGTATTGTAATGGAGGCCTGCGAGAGAATATTCCACACAGAGTCAAAATTTGACATATTCCTTACCACATTCGGTGTACTCTCTGGTGCTGCTTTCACTGGGCTCGGTGCTTCCGGTGGCGGTTCCGGTACTGTCTGCTGAACCACCGGTACTTGGTTGGGAAAAACTATTGGTTCTTGACTGGCCCACATACTAGCTTGGGTAAAAACTCTATGTTGTTCACGAATGTTAGGCTCAAAAATCTCAGCAGTCGATTGTAATTGTTTGTCGGAACAGGTTTGGATCACTACCGCTTGAGTATCTACTGTTGAAATATATACCATATTGGCCATTGGATTCTGTTTCTCTTTTCTTTGTTTATCGTACTCAGCCACCTCTTTACAATATCTTCGGATATGCCCAATCTCGCCACAGAAATGGCATCGGGGTGGTGGTAGGGATGTGCCTTACCTGATTGATTGGAATTCCATTGAGTGTGGCCGAAATTGTTTGCTCGTGTTCCCCGATAGGTTTTATAACTCTGGTAGGAAGTATTCCTCAACTGCGACGGTACATAATGAGCAGCCGATTGTCCTTGCTCTTGTATTATAGCGCTTACGGTTGGCCTAGCCTGTACTTTGGCATTATAGGGACATGTTTCGGTGGAGTGACTCGTCGTATTACAAATAGCACAGTACATTTGGTTCAATGCACATGCAAAAGCAGTGTGTCTCGGGTTCTTACATTTTGTGCAATACACTTGTTTCAATGAATCTTCACTCGTACCCTTGGTTGCCTTCAACCAATCTAGATCTTCAGCGAATCCACCCACCTTATGTTCCAACTATAATGCCATAGCTATGACTGCATCCAAAGTCATACCACCCACACATCGTATGATCATGATTTGTTTGAGTTGAGGGTTTAACCCATTAATAAACCACTGGGTGATCACATCATCCGGTAGGTTGGCATGCACTGGTGGAAATTGTCGTAAATGAGTACGAAATAGAGTAGCATACTGCTGCACATTCTGGTGCGGTTTTTGTCTATTGTTTTGTAGAGAATCAAAGATCTCAGCTTCATTTTTCTTCAACCGGAATCGTTGTAAGAAGGCATCCTTAACATCATCGTACTGAACGAAATGGTTAATGTCATATTCAGTTAGCCACCGAGAAGCCTCATTAACTAGTGTGGACTGGAACACTATAGCTTTATATGCCGGATTTGTTGGGTAGTTTAGTACTCCATAATTAATTTCAAAAGTTCTTACATGTGCATCCGGGTCATCACCGGGAAATCTGCCAAATTTTGTATATGTAACTCCAGCGGGTACCGATCGTGGTGGTATGGCCTGCTGCTGCTGCTGCTGTTGTTGTTGTTGTTGTTTCTGTTGATGTTGCTTTTGATGTTGTTGTTGGTGTTGTTGTTCCTGCAAACCACTCATGGTGTTTGATTCAAGGAGAAATGTTACTACTGAATGATTTGAACTAGTAAGGTTGGAGAAATGTTATTACCGAATTATCGTGTCATCGAAACCAGTGCTTACTTCTCCAACCTTACTTTCCGCAGATGGGATTGGTTGCAGCTCTGGTATTCATTGTAATCCTTGCACAAGGAAATGCTGAGGTGGTACTCCACTGGCCCAAATTTCATGCTTTCCTTCCAACATTTGTCCATCACCACTACTACTCGGAGGTGTGTCCAAGGTGCTAGGAATTTTCCAGGGCTGTTGATCCCTTTTGTACTTCGGGTACGATTCTCAGGAACGTGTTACAGGCATATATCATTGGATTCTTCTCAACTCTTAGTCTATGCACTAACTAACTACTCCATGCCCCATGGTTGGCGCCAGTGTTAAAGTTATACTGTGTTAAAGTTACAATTATTCTTACTCACGGGTTCTTGGGATGGCCAGGGGTCTGATAAATTAGAGGCCCTATATATATTTTCCCAATTCACTACTTAACTTTGGACAATCAACTTCATAAATTAATTCCAGCAATTACAGAAGATTCCAGTGCACTTCAGTGCATAACATTTCTAATGATTATCGCAATTTTATATGCAGCACATTCACTTCTTCTTTACAATACAACCACACTTCACTTCAATATAATAACAATAATATAATACCTGATTACTTCACTTTGACTACAAATTCATACAGACAAGTCTGCAATTAATATAACTCCAAATCAGAATCAACTCGAGATCATCAACTGGACCGAACAGGCCGGCGACTCTCTGTCGTCGCTTCCGTGCATACTTTTTGTAATAGAAAGAAATGATACACGGTTTCGCTACACCCTTTCGATGCGCGACTGTTCTAATTACAAGGATCCGGCTAAATAATACGAAATAATATTCCGGCGGCTTACATCCTCTATAATTTTTTTTTTTTTTTTTAACTCGATTGCTACACAAGATCTTTATTGCTCCCTTCATTGATATGAAATCGCATGCCTAAGCATCCAACGACTATGACATACCTATGCCGCACCTTTCTATCTCTTATGAACTTAAAAATAAGCCTTTCCATCAATATCACTTCAACTATCATTAGCAACATGAGATGGAGAATCTCATTAGTGAAGAATCATGAAGGAAATGTTGATAACATGATCTCATGTATTCCATTTCCATTGTATTTTTATAAGTGCATCTCTCTTTTGTATCTAAGGAAACTCCAATTTATATTTACTTAGTTATATTTGGATATCTTGCCATTTGCTTCTACCTTGTAATCATTCTCCTTGAAGGGGAATTATCCCACATGATGTACTTTTGAGAGCCTCCAATTCTATATAAGGAGGGCCAGTCCATCATTTCGTACTTGGTTAGAAGCTTGGAGAGCCTACTTCATGCTATTGATAAGCTCACTCTAATCTATGTGAAATCTTCCACTTCATGGTCTACTCACTTTGAGTCTCATACTCTTTTCATTTTGTGAGTACACTCTTCATTTCATTTTGCTTCTATATGTGTACTCTCTACATGGCACCAAAGATTTAGGTGGAGGTCTTCGTAGTTCGTTTTGGAAGCAGTGATGGTGTTTGTGGTGGTGGTATGTTCTCTTCATAGAGTTTTTCTCATAGAGCATTTTTGAATGTCTTATGTTCGTTTCTCCACCCTCCCACCCTTACTCTTATTGCGATTTGCTAGCTCTTCTCTCTTGAGTGCCATTTTTCCTGAGAGCTGAATGTGCACTCTACATTTGAAGTGTTTAAAAACACTTTTTGGGCATTTATTGACACTTCATTATTCTCATGGTAATTTTGGTATTGCTGTCTTACATTGATTTCTTCCATTTGTCTTCGTCCTTGGTGAAATTTTAAAAGTGCATTTGAGTTTTGCAGATGGCTAATGAATTCGACCTCTTTGTAGTAGTGATAACTCTCTGATAAAGAAAGAGAGAGAGCGAGAGAGATCTCTCTCTCAACACATCAAGTGTCAATTGCACCCTCTTCATGAGAGAGAGAGAGAGGGAGAGAGAGAGACACACACACACAAAAGACAATTCGCACTCTCTACCCATGCACTTATCTAAGTGCCTTTGATCAAGTATTGCAGAGTGCCTTCTCCTCTTCAGAGAGAGAGAGAGAGAAGAGAGTCTCCCATAGTTCAGTGCAAGATTCCAACATGAAATACACTCAATATTTGCTCTTTTGGAGAAATGCGACACTATATTTGCACACAGACAAATCAGAGAGAGAGAGAGCGAGAGAGAGAGAGAGAGAGAGATTAAATCTTGTTTGAAAGCACCTCTATTAAGGTGATTGATCCTAAAATTTGAGATATAATAGTCCACGATAGAGAAACAAAGGATTATACAAGCTTTCATGCTTGCTAACCAAAGAATCACTCTTTGAAATTTGCCATCAAAGATATGGCCATACATCCTACCTTACCAAGATATCAACATCTCAGTTGGTTAAGGGCTTGCCAAAGATTATTCAAGTGCAAGATCTGTGCCAAGCTTGCACTCAAGGAAAACAACATAGGGCTCCCATATTGAAAGAGGCATCCACATGAACATGGGCTCCTCTAGCCCTTATCCACATGGCTCTTTGTGGACTTATGAATACACCATCTTTGAGTGGATCTCTTTACTTATTTCTCTTTGTTATAAATTATGGAATGTGTTGAACAAGGAATTGTTGGAGTGTTAATTTATTAATGTATTAATGTTTTTTGGTGTTTTTGATATAGCAGTTGAAGGCTCGTGAGGGCATCAAAGGCGGGAAAGGATAGACATCAATAATCGGATTTATATTTTATATAGTTTGTAAATAGACCCACATAAAGGGTTTTATTTTTAAATAGTTAGTAAAATTAGTGGTTAGCATAAGGGAACTATTTAGTAGGAAAAGCTCAGCTATGGTGGAATGTCCTGCATCACAACACGAATCATCCAACAACGTGGAAGGCTTTCCAAGATAAAGTGAAGGATACTTTTCTTCCTCCCCAATATCATTTACATGTTCGGCATGCATGAACAACCTTTACATGGAAGGAGGGTGACACTATCACTACCTACACGGAGCGCACTTCTGGCAAAATTTATTATTGGTTTGAATGCTTGAAGATGTACCAGAGGATATCTTGCACCAGAAATACGAAGATGGATTGGAGATGGGAATCCAAGCCAAGTTTCACACCCTACGGCCTACAACCCTCAACGAGGCTATCTCTTTTGCCTACGATGCAGAGAAGGTATTCTAGTCCATAACCAAGTCGATCTGTCTACAACAACCACGTTAATGACCACTTCTTGTTAAACCAACTTTTCCTATGAAACATAATTTTAATGCCCCATCTTACTCTAGTTTTTCTTGTCCTCCACAATCTAACTACTCAATTGCACCTGTTGCTTCTTCTCTCCAACATACCAAACCACCTACCTTGCAAACTTCAATGGTAGATGCCCAACAGAAGCGACCACATATCACCTGTTGGAATTGTGCTAAACCTGGACATACAAAAATGAAGTGCCGATTGTGACCTCTTCACATGAAACCAGCTGCAACTCAATTGCATTACATGGAGGCCCATAATGAAGAAATTCCTCCTGTTTGGATAGGAAACATTGGAGAAGGACTTAAGTACCTTGGGTGACGATATCTCTATTCATTCTTTACTTTGCATGTAGAGTACTATCAATAACAAACTGGTTAATGTTTTACATGAATATGGTAGTTCACATGATTTCATTTCACATTTATTAGTACAAGAACTTAAATTAAAAACATTTCCTTCCTTGTATAAAGTGAAAGCTCCATTTCAAGGTAGTCATTATAATGTGACATGAGAAGTGCAAGATGTTACAATTAGCATAGGCCCATATGTAGATGCACGAACATTTTTAATTGCACCTTCGCAATCTTACGATGTTATACTCAGTATGCCTTTTTGTCATCACTATAACCCACACATTGACTACCATACACATACCTTTAACTTTGAATTTAAAAGTCCAATGATTACTTTGTCTACATGGCATGATTTCCAACCATTTACATTGATTAGTCATACTCAAGTAAAACATGCATTTAGGAAAGGATACAATTCATGCATTGGTTTTGTCAATGTCATAAATGATTATACTCATACACTTTTCAATGCACATAAATCTTTCCTGACTACTTATAAGGATTGTTTTATGTGTGATTATCCCTCTAAACTACCAGAATCTAGAGGATCCTTTGACCATAGCATAGACTTAATTCTGTTGGAGTTAGACGTCTGCGGAAGCACGCGAACAGCACAAGGAAGAGGAAGAAGCTTGGAGCACAACACACAAGACTGAATGTATTACTAGAGAATGTACAAAGATAAGTAGCCCATTAGGGCAATAGGCGTATATACAAGCCGGGGGAAAAAAACCTCCTAAAGAGGGAAAAAAGTGCCCCGGCGGTCCTAGAGTGTTCACACACATCACTACCTAAATATATCAACAAATCCCCCCTGGGAGTGATGCGGTGAACAAGGAGCTGGCACTCATGTATAAGGAAGTGCCGAGCTATGTGGAAATCACTCCACAAAAGGAAGTAAGCCCAAAGCTTTGCGGAAAGCTTCAAACTTCTCCCTAGGCAGAGCCTTCGTGAAAAGGTCTGCAATGTTCTCCTGCGTGGGCACATATGCCAAGCTGATCTCCCCAGCAGAGAACCTCTCCCTGACATAGTGATAATGCACCTCAATGTGCTTAGTGCGAGCATGGAACACAGGGTTCCTCGCAACTGCCAATGCGCTCTGACTGTCAGTGAAGATGGTGGTGGCAGAAGACTGGCCAACACCCAAATCAGCCATAAGGCGTCTGAGCCACACACACTCAACAGTCGCTGTGAAAGCTGCCCTATACTCAGCCTCACAACTAGAAGTGGCCACAGTAGGCTGCTTCTTGCTCAACCAAGATATACATGAGCTACCAAGCATGAAGCAAAAACCACTGGTGGACACACGAGTGTCATAGCAACCAGCCCAATCTGAGTCAGAAAAAGCATGCAAATCTGGCGGTAGTGATCCCCCCTTGGGATAAAACAACCCAAGTAGCCGAGTACCACTCAAGTAGCGAAAGATGCGCTTAACCGCTTTCCAATGCGTGACTCCTGGGCAATGCATAAACCTGCTCATCTGTGAGACAGCAAACTGAATATCTGGGCGAGTAATGCATAAGTAAATCAAGCATCCAACAGCCTGCTGATAGAGAACAGCATCAAATGCATCTCCAACATCATGAAGACTCAATCGTAAACCTGTCTCCATAGGAGTGGCAATAGGCTTACAGTCTTCAAGGCCAAAACTCTGCAATAATGTGTCAATATATTTCGTTTGACACAAAGCCATTCCACCATCAACTTGCATAAACTGAATGCCCAAATAGTGATGCAAATGCCCCAAATCAGACATCTCAAATGAGGCATGCAAATCAGCCTTGAAATCAGCAATATGCTTCTCAAGAGGACCAGTGAGCAGCATGTCGTCTACATAGACAACAATGATCAAAAGCACATCATTAGCACGCTTAACATATAAGGTGCTTTCAGTTGGACTGTTCTCAAAACCATGTGCAATCAGATAGGCATGTATTTTTTCATACCAAGCACGTGGTGCTTGCTTTAAACCATATAACGCCTTCTTTAACCTGCACACCTGGTTTTCATGCCCTTTTTGCACAAAGCCACGGGGCTGAAAAACATACACTTCTTCATGCAAGTCACCATTCAGAAATGTTGTTTTAATGTCCAACTGATGTACATTCCAACCATGATGGGCTGCAAGTGCACAAATGCTCCGAACAGTAGTCATACGGCATGTAGGTGCAAAGGTCTCATCAAAATCAATGCCTCTTTCCTGCGCATAACCCTTTGCAACAAGCCTAGCCTTATACCTGTCAACTGTACCATCAGGTTTACGCTTCAGCTTGTATACCCACTTAGTGCCAATGGCCTTCTTGCCAGGAGGCAAGTCACATAAAGACCATGTACCATTCTTCATTATAGCATCATATTCAGATTGCATAGCAGCCATCCAATTTTCTGAATTTTGTGCTTCATCAAAAGAAACAGGCTCATTCTCATCACAGAGACTAGATGCAACCATAGCATAGCAATCTGATGCAAAGGAGGTACTATGAGAGCCTGAACGAGTACGATATGACAAAGGTGCATCTAATTTGCTGTCACGCAAAGTCTGCACCAGCCATTTTGGCATAGTTTTTGCCTGTTCAATATCAGCTCTCTCATCAACAAGTGCATCATGTAAATCTGCATCAGAAATGGCATGATCTGCATCATCATATGAAACCTGCAAAGGCTGAGAAGTTGCCTCATTAGGACCAGCGCTAGCCTGTCCACCTATAAAAAGAGGCATCAAAGTATCATACATGTCTTTGGAGCTAACAGATGTCTCCTTAGTACATGAAAGCAATGGCTGAATAGCATCTTCCACAAAGACAACATCACGGCTAACCAGAATGCGTTTAGTCTGTGGATGATACAGACGATAGCCTTTACTTTCAGAACTGTACCCAACAAAAATACATTTTATTGCCTTATCATCCAATTTTCTGCGATGTTGTTCAGGCACTAATGCATATGCCAAACAACCAAAAACACGCAGATGAGCAACAGATGGCTTGCGGTCATGCCAAGCCTCATATGGAGTGATAGACTGCAACGCTTTCGTGGGACACCTGTTCAGTACATATGCTGCACACATGACAGCCTCAAGCCAGAAACTATGTGGTAAAGCCTGACTTTTGACCATGCACCTCGCCATCTCCATGAGTGACCTGTTCTTTCGTTCAGCAACTCCATTCTGTTGAGGTGTATACGGCACTGTACACTGGTGTTTTATCCCACGTTCAGCCAGAAATGCATTAAAATCTGAAGACATATATTCCCCCCCTCGATCAGAACGGAGGGTGCCCATTTTACATGCTGACATATTTTCAGCCAAAACCAAAAACTGTTTGAAGCACATGAACACTTCGGACTTTGCTTTGAGTGGATATACCCATGCATGCCTGGAAAAATCATCAATGAAAGTCACGAAGTAAAGGTAATTTCCAAAAGAGGGTGTCTGCATAGGACCACAGACATCACTATGTACAAGCTGCAATTTCTGCATAGCCCGAACTGAACCATCTTTTGGAAAGGAAGAATGCTGCATTTTGCCCAAAATACAGCCTTCACAAACATGTTTTCCAGGTGCCTCAAGTTTGGGCAAAGAGGACACCACTTCAGATTTCTACAGGCGTAACAAACTAGCAAAATTCAGATGACCAAAGCGTGCATGCCAAAGCTTTGCATCTGACATAGCCTGAGAATCATGAACTGCACATGCCGAATCATTCACAGATTTTTCATAGTCTATGAGCTTATACAGCCCACGACATAAAATGCCAGAAGCAATAATCACATCGCCATTTGAGAGATCATGGACTGTACACCTGTCATCAACGAATTTCACAACCAAGCCAATCTTGGCTAATGCAGAAACTGATAACAGGTTCTTTTTGATCCCTGGCACAAATAAAGCATCTGACAAAGTGAAAGAACTACCATCAGCAGTAGTCAGAATGATCTTACCAACTCCCATAACAGGATAAGAGGAGTTATTGGCGCATGTGATAGTATTCCCTGTAGGGGCAGGCTCGAGTGAAGAGAAGAAACTGCGCTGCGAGGTAATATGTTTGGTTGCCCCACTGTCAAAGTACCAAACATCTGAGTCTACTGCAGACCTGCACTGATCATGAGAAGATGGGTCAAAACTGCAAACAGTAGTAAACGCCCATTCTTCTTCCTGCACAAGATTTGCAGACTCTGTTTTTGGTGTAGAGGCCTCTGCAACAACCATTCCAGCCTCTTTCTTCTTTGCCTCTTTAGCAGCCAGTTTTGGACAGTTCTTTATAATATGATCATTTCCTTTACAGTACTTGCAGAACAATTTCTGCTTTTCTGATTTCTTCTCATCTATGTCCTGGTTCTTCGATTGTGCAGCATTTGCAGATTTCTGCTTACTAGTAGAAGAGCTCCATTTTCCTTTGCCCTTCTGACTAGCCAGGAAAGCTTGATCTGCAACACGCATAATGGACCTGTTCTGCCTGGACTGATCTTCCTGCAACAGAACAGAGACTAATTCCTCAAATGACAAGGCATTCGGATTGCCTTTCATCATCAATCGAAGAGTAGAGGCAAAACTCTGATATGAATCAGGAAGGCCATTCAGAACGGTCTGCACAAGTGAGCTATCTGGTATAACCTCATCAGCAGAAATCAATTGTTCCTTCAGGTCTTTGATCTTTGTAAGAAAACTGTCCATCGAATCACCTTCATTCATGTGCTCACTCTCCAACTGTTTTCGGAGGTAAGCAACACGAGCCTCATTCCTAGCCTGGTACAAAGTGGTAAGTGTATCCCAAGCATCCTTTGTTGTTCTGCAAGAGCGAATGTGAGGAATAATGGCACGTTTGACAGACAAAGCTATCAATGCATGTGCCTGGGCATCTCTGCCATCCCAACGAATTTGCTCTGCAATAGGTGCAACAGAAACAGCAGCACGAACAGGAATCTGCGGAATATCATCTTCGACACCATCTTCATCAGCTCCAACACCTGTATTTGCAGTACCTGTCGTTACAGGTGTAACAGGACGTCTTTCAACACCCTGCACAATGTTCCACAATCCTTTTGCAACCAGTACATGTCGCATCATATAAGCCCATAATGGGTAGTTGGTACCATCCAACTTATCCTCAACAGCCAATATACGGAATACATCACTGCTTTCAGCCATGGCCGGTGACTAAAATACCTTGATGCAGAAAATTGACTGTATCTCAAAAAGTTGAACAGAACTGCCCAGACGAGTTCTGCTAGACCTGTAGCAGACTTCGAGATGCTTAAACTGGCGAACAGAAACTGGTATATACCTTTGGCACAAAAGGACGAAATAGCCTACACAAGCACAAATTTTGTGCGAATCTGAGACTGCAAACGGAGGAGTGTCGACGGCGCCCTAGAAGAATCAACGACGTGCTCTGATACCAATTGTTGGAGTTAGACGTCTGCGGAAGCACGCGAACAACACAAGGAAGAGGAAGAAGCTTGGAGCACAACACACAAGACTGAATGTATTACTAGAGAATGTACAAAGATAAGTAGCCCATTAGGGCAATAGGCGTATATACAAGCCGGGGGAAAAAAACCTCCTAAAGAGGGAAAAAAGTGCCCCGGCGGTCCTAGAGTGTTCACACACATCACTACCTAAATATATCAACAAATTCTTGGTAGTTCTCCTCCTCATAAAGCACCTTATAGGCATGGCCCACTACACCAAAAGGAAATAGAAAACCAAGTGAAAGACTTACTCCAAAAAGGACTTATCAGGCCTACTTCTTCTCCATTATGAGCACCGGTTCTCTTAGTAGAGAAGAAGAATAAAACTTATCGAAGGTGCATTGATTATCGAGCCCTTAACAAGATCACAATAAAGAATATATACCATACTCCTTGAGTAGACAATCTCTTAGATAAATTATGAGGAGCTTATGTCTTTAGTAAAATTGATCTTAAATCAGGTTACCATCAGATTTGTATGACGCAAAGTGATATTTTTAAGATTGCATTTAGAACTCAAACTGGCCATTATGAATTTATGGTAATGCCCTTTGGACTTACTAATGCTCCTACTACATTTGCACAAATGATGAACAACATTATTCTTAATTTCCAAGCTTTTGTTCTTGTATTCTTTGATGATATACTTGTTTACAGTAAGAATGATAGTGAGCATGAGAAGCATCTTAAAACAATTTTTCATTTGCTACAAGAGAACACACTTTACACTAATCCTAAAAAGGTTTACTTCTTTCAACATAAGCTAGAATATCTAGGACATATTATTCCAATTGAAGGCGTGCATGTAAATCTAAAAAAGATTAAAGTTATAGTAGAATGGCCTACACCACAATCAGTCAATGGTGTTTGTTCTTGTATTGGACTGGATAGTTTCTATAGGAAGTTTGTTCAATTTTTTTTCTTATTTAGCATTGCCTCTTACTTTACTATTGAAAAAGAAAATGAACAAAGAAATGTATACTTTGCTTGGTGTAAATCCCTGATCTTGCAAGTATGTAACAAGCCTATGGTTCCAAGCTCTAGGAGGTTGCTTTAAACCATACAATGCCTTCCTTAATTTACATACATAATCAGGTTTGTCCTTGTCTTCATATCTTGGTGGTTGAACCATGTATACCTCTTTAGAGATCCATCCATTAAAAAATGCATTGTTAACATCTAATTGGTACAAGTTCCAATTCTTTGAAGTAGTAATACTTACTAAGACTCTGCTAGTTGGCATCTTATCCAGTGGTGAGAAGGTCTCCTCATAATCCACTCCATGGGTTTGAGAAAACCCCTTTGCTACTAGCCTTGCTTTATACCTGTTGATTGTCCCATCTGAATTCTTTTTCGCTTTGTAAATCCACCTGGAGAGTATTACCTTCATGATGGTTTCTTGAGAACCAAATCAAGAGTGATATTCTCTTGAAGTGCTTCAATTTCCCCCTACATATCTTCTCTCCATTCCTCCTTCTTGTTAGCTTCTTCAAATGTAGATGGTTCCTCTCACATAGAATCTTTGGTCATATAAATAGATTGCTTGGTGACTAGTGATGTGTCATAGCCATACCTTATAGGTTTCTTGCTTTCCCTTTGAGATCTTCTAAGTCCTTGATTGGATGACTCTGGAATGTCTTCCAATTTTTTAATCCTTGTTACACTTATGTGTTCCTTGAGTAGCTTTAATGTGAAACTTTTCCCTATGCATGTGCACTTTTTACTCTAGTGTTGGCTAGAGGTTTTTTCCCCATGTTACCACATGCTTGATACTCTCATATGTGGTGGTACTTTGTTCTTAGGGATATTATTCAACTCTTACTTCAGTTCAGTTCATCGTCAATAGAGAGAGCTATTCTAGCCATCGTCTTCTATGTGTGTCTTCCTACGTTTGTGCTCCTTGTGTGTGCTTCTCATGTGTCTCTGGCACTTCTACACACACCCAACAGTGGTATTAGAGCAGGTTCAGCTCCTTCTCAAGTTTCAGTTTTTTACATCGCGGTGCGCGTGCACTTTTAAGAGTGCAAATCGACTTCGGAGCATAGAACTGTGAATTTCAGTAGCCAAGAAACATTCCCACTAGGTGCATAGGGGTTTTCTCCCCATTTCAAAGCCATTTGTGGAGTCAAATTTGCCATCAGAGTGGGTTTGTGAGCTAAAATTTCAGCATTCATTTTAGCTTTCGTCGAAGTGTAGATTTTGTCACATTCTTGTTCTTTTGTGAAATGGCGGGCAGCAATGAGTTGTTTGGCATGTTTCAAGCTGAAGATAAGCTTGATGGGACCAACTATCTGATGTGGTCTTACATGATGAAGCATGTTCTTGTTGCTAAACAACTTTGGAACATAGTGGCAGATGTAGATCAAAGACCCGTAGGTTCTTCTACTTCACAGTCTACTGTCACAGATGGAGCTTCTTCTTCGAGTACAATGGTTTCCCCTTCTCCATCTACATAGGAACAGCTTAGATGTGATGGAAAAGATGCTCAAGCTCATGATTTGATTGCGCTTTCTGTGAAGCGTCATATAGTTCCACACATTCGGTCATGTTCTACATCACGACAGGCATGGGACACTCTTGCTTCTTTGTATGCCATGCGTAATCATACTTGAGGAAGCAACTTGAGGATGTATGCATGGGTGAAAATGAGTCGGTGGATGTGTATGTGATACACATCAAGGACTTGAAAGAGCAAGTGGCAAACATAGATTAGATCATTCTAGATGCATCACTCATTTCTACATTGTTGAAAGGATTACTGGAATCTTTTCAAAGCTTTGCTACTACACTCCATTTGGTTGCAAAAGGAAATCCTAATATGTATGCATTTGATGAGGTTGTGTCTCTTCTTTTGCAAGAAGAGCAATCTAGAGTGAATAGGAGTGGTTTGATTGAGGGAACACAAGCACTTGCTATCTCAGAAAAGGGGAAAAGCAAGTATGGTTCAGCTTTGGGTTCATCAAAACCAAAGCCTCAATAATCATCTTCCTCTCATTCCTCTAATGATGCTGATTTGCAAAAGAAGAAGAGATGCAAATATTGCTGGAAGGCTAGTCATACTATTGATGAGTGTAGAAAGCTTGCTAAATGCAATGAAAAGAAGAAGGAATCCATCATGACTATTGCTGAAAATTCAGCAAATGTAAAGAATGATGAAGCTAACATGGCTCAAGATTTTTGGGCATGTGTTGTTACATGTCATTATGATGCTTCTTTGCATTCTAAATGTATGGTTGTGAGTGAGGCTGATTCGGATTGGTTCTTTGAGAGTGGTGCTTCAAAGCACATAACATCATGCAAAAGATTTTTTGCCTCTTTGAAAGATGCACCCAAAAGAGGACATGTAGTGTGTGCAAACAATGCCTCTTATCCTATCATTGGAGTAGGAGAAATTGAGCTTACGGCTGCAAATGGAGGTGTGATTCTCTTGAAAAATGCATTGTATGTGCCCGGTATCAAGAAGAACTTAATTTAAGTTCCATTGATTGCCAAAGTTGGACTTCATGTACACTTTGTTGATGATAAGTGTATAGTTCATGATTTCAGCAATGGCGATGTTATCATGATGTCCAGTACATTATGTAATGGATTGTATCGCATGGATACATACAAGAGGGCTGCTTCGAATGCCTTAGTTGCTCATACTTCTTCCATGGCTGAAATGGAGCTTTGGAATGCTCGTTTTGGTCACTGGAACTTCAATAGTTTGCTTTACTTGCAAAAGACGAACATGGTTATTGGCTTGCCTACACTTGATTCCATTGAAAAGCATGCATGTGAAGGTTGCATTCTTGGAAAAATGCATCGTGCTTCTTTTCCAAAAGATAATCATACATACACTACAAGAAAATTGCAGCTTGTTCATAGTGATGTATGTGCTCCTGTCAAGACTCCATCTTTTGGGAAGCATGTATATTTTGTTACCTTCATTGATGATGCTACTCGCCACACATGGGTGTATCCAATGAAAGCAAAGAATGAAGTATTTTCTTGCTTCAAAGCATTTTTAGTTATGGCTGAAAATTTTTCTTCTTTTGACTCTACACACGAATTGTGGTGATGAATACATGTCACATGAGTTTAATGTTTTTCTTCATGAAAGAGGTATATCACACCAATGTACGGTGCCATATACACCTCAGCAAAATGGTGTTGCTGAGCTTAAAAATAGAACTCTACTCGAAATGGCACGATGTATGGTTAAAGGAAAGCATCTTCCTGATAAGTTTTGGATGGAAGCGGTCATGTGTGCAAATTATGCGTTGAATCGCTGCCCTACAAAATCATTGAGAGTCATCACTCCTTATGAGGCTTGGAATGGTCATAAGCCTATGGTTAGTCATATGTGTGTGTTTGGTTGTTTGGCATATGCTCTTGTGCCATCACAACAATGTCACAAACTTGATGACAAGGCAAAGAAATGTATATTTGTTGGTTATAGTGCTGAAAGTAATGGATATCGTTTGTAGCATCCATTGATGAACACAATTATTGTGAGTTGAGATGTGGTATTTGCTGAAAATTCAGTTTTCCCTCTACTCGAATGCAAAAAACAGCCAACAATTAGCTCACAAGATGTGTTCGATACACTCATGACTTTGTTCCAAAGTGGTGCGCTTGACTATGGCCATGTAGACCAGCCAGCTGAGGCTCAAAGGGCTGAAAAATTCCAGCCAAAAAGGACTGAAAATGCAGAGAATTTTCAGCCAAACATGGCTAAGAAATTTCAGTCAAAAATTATCAAAACTGTTGGAAATTTCCAGCCACATATGGTTGAACATTTGCATCAAAATATGGCTGAAAATGAGCATGAAATTCAGCCCACGCATGATGTACATGTTGAAGATGTATTACATAATGAACACATGTCTATCAAAAGTGCACAATCTATGCCAAAGTGGTTGAAACAAACTTTGCAGGACAGCAAATTGAGTGCACCTTTACTTGGTAGAACAAGATCAAGCTCTCACCATGCACCAAGTAATTTTGTGGATTATTCTCTTATTGCTATAGCATGTAATGAAGAGCCACTTTCTTTTGAAGATGCATGTGATGATCCAAAATGGATGAGTGCTATTCAATCACAAATGGATTCCATACATAGGAATGGTACTTGGGAGTTACGTGAATTGCCAAAAGGAAAGAATGCCATTGGCACAAAGTGGGTAATCAAGATTAAGAGAAAATCTGATGGTAGCATTGATCGCTACAAAGCTCGATTGGTTGCCAAAGGATATGCACAACAATATGACATTGACTATGAGGAAACTTTTGCACCTACTTCACGCATGACTACCATTCATACCGTGGTTGCATTGGCTACCCATCGAGGTTGGAAAGTGCATCAGTTGGGCATAAAAAGAGCCTTCTTGAATGGTGATTTGCAAGAAGAGGTTTATGTGAAACAACCTCCTGGATTTGCTATGAAAGGGAAAGAGCATATGGTTTGTCGCTTGCATAAAGTCTTGTATGGTCTCAAGTAAGCTCCACGTGCATGGTATGACAAAATACATAAGCACTTGGCTGCTCTTGGATTCACATGTAGTTCAATTGAAAGCATACTCTATGTACACAAAAATGGGGCCGATCTTATAGTGCTTGTTCTTTATGTCGATGACATACTCTTGACTAGGTCATGTGATGCAAAACTTGACATTCTTATGGCTGATTTGCAGCATACTTTTGATGTCACTTATCTTGGTCTTTTGAGCTACTATCTTGGCATCCAGTTTGTATCCGTTGAGGGGGGAATTGTTATGCATCAAGCAAAGTATATTGAAAAACTACTTCAGCATTTTGACTTTGAGGATTGCAAGCCAGTTTCCACACCACTTGAGACAGGATTCAGGTTCTCAGTTGAGGATTCCTGTGATGCAACACAAGGCCGGATATACAGTATGCAAGAGACTCATGCATATCTTGGTTGAGTAAGAAGCAAGCTACAGTGGCGACATCGAGTTTTGAAGCTGAGTACAGGGCAATTTTCATAGCTACAGTGGAGTGTATATGGATGAGACGCCTATTGATGGATCTTTGCATGGAGATTGATGCTGCTATGCATATTCTCACTGATAGTCAGAGTGCTTTGGTTGTTGCATGAAACCCAGTGTTTCATGCACGGACCAAACATATTGAGGTGCATTATCACTATGTTAGAGAGCACCGTCATGGAGGAGATATTGATTTGGTATATGTGCCTACACAAGATAATGTGGCAGACATATTCACCAAAGCTCTTCCACGGGAAAAGTTTGAAGCTTTTCGCAAAGCTTTAGGCTTGTTACCTTGTAGTGGTTGATCTGTCACTCCCTGTATGTGTTCACATCATTCGCTCGAGGGGGGTTTGTTACACTTCTGTGTTCCTCGAGTAGCTTTGATGTGAACCTTTTCCCTATACATGGGCACCTTTTACTCTAATGCTGGCTAGAGGTTTTTTCCCCATGTTACCACATACTTGATACTCTCATATGTGGTGGTACTTTGTACTTAGGGATATTATTCAGCTCTTACTTCAGTTCAATTCATTGTCAATAGAGAGAGCTATTCCAGCCATCGTCTTCTCCATGTGTCTTGTTGTGTTTGTGCTCCTTGTGTGTGCTTCTCATGTGTCTCTCGCACTTCTACACACACCCAACAACCCTTTGACTTCCAAGCTTTGAATTCTTCAATATTTATTTGTTCTTCATCCTTTGAATTGATATCTTCAGATTATATGGTCCTTCCTTGGTCATATTTGGAAAATCATTCTCCAAATCATAGGATAGCTTTATTTTCTTGCAATCATCCTCAAACCAAGAGTTACTTTCTTCAAATACCTCATCCTTACTAACTATAAATCCTTTGTTAGTGGGATTTTATAACCTATATCCTTTTTTATTCTGATCATATCCAATAAATATGCATCTTTCAACCTTTGGATCAAGCTTTCCCCTAATCTGTGAAGGGATGTGTGCATAAGCAATGCACCCAAAGATCTTACAATGGTCCAATGTGGTTATCCTGCCATTCCATGCTTCATAAGGTGTCATCCCATCCAGAGACTTGGATGGAAGCCTATTGATTAGGTAAGTAGCTATGGAAATAGCCTCTAGCTATAGATAATTAGGGAGTTTTTACTCATTCAACATTGATCTTGCAGGCTCTACTATTAAACTATTTCTTCTCTCTGCCACTTCATTTTGTTCAGGAGTGTATGCCTCTGTCCTATAAGAAGGAGTCAAATTCATGTGAGAAATACTCGGCACCTCCACCAGATCTGAGCCTCTTCAAACTTCTACCTATTTGATTCTCAACCGATGCCAAATACTTCTCGAAACAAGTGAAGACTTCCTTTGTGGAAGCCTATTCCTCTTTGATTCGTTGTGTTCCTAAAGCATTCATCTGTGGTATGATTGATCAAGCCATAAATATTGCAAGGTGAAGAATTATATGATCTCCCCTTGCCTTGCTTTCCTCCTCTACCCCTTCCTCTACCTCTAGAAATATCTCCATTCTTGTTGAGCTTTGTCTCATGTGTGAAGATTTGCCCCATCAATGTATTGAGGTCAGGTATCTGCATGTCCATATATAGGTCCATTGCTGTGGTGAAAGACTTCCATTTGTCATCAGCCTTGATGCCATTTATGATCTGCCTTACTATCTTCTCCTCTTCTATTTCTTCTCTAATACTCCCAAGTTGGTCAGCTACATCCTTCATCTTGATCACATAGTCAGCTACACTTTGCTTTGGTTGCTTCTTCAAGGTTGTAAGCTCCATCCAAAGTTGGTTCTTTCTGGCCCTTGAATTGAGTCTATAAGACTTGGCTAGAGCATCCTTTGCACACCATGTAGCTAGTCTTTGTTCTCCTCTTTTGTAGGTTGATTTTTCCTTCTTAAGGTTGGCATTTCTTCATCTCCAGAGATGTATCCATACAAGCTTCTTCCTTGGAGGTAAGCCTCCATCCTTAGGGACCATGCTGGATAATTGCCCTTGCCCAATTTATCAATGAATGATGGAAATCCATATCCCATTTTACCTTGTTGTTGCTCTGATACCACTGTTGAAGGAGATGATGGAAACCTTCCAGAGATGAGATCATGTTGCAAATTCCTACTTCACACCAGCCAAATTTGAGTTGAGAAGTGCAGAGTAGACCCCTTGAGATTTTCAAGAATTATGACTAATCACCTAAGTGATTTGGAAGATGATTCCCAAATCACTGGATCAAAACAGATAACATTGACATTGACCTTGAACCAAAAACTTTCTATTTTTTCCACTATACCTGCTAAGAGAAATGAATAGTTCTCTTTCTCTGCTAACAATTGGAAAAAATGCTTTTGGAAATATTTAGTTAACTTAGATAGCTAAGTTCCACAAGTTATTTCACTCAAAATGATTGACTACAAAAGGAGAATGATCTTTCACAAGTTTGGAGTGTATTCCCATTTTTTAGGAGCTAAACGGATAGCATACCAGAGAGTAGTAATTCAAAGGTTACTTGAAAATGGCTGAAGCAATCAAGATGAAAATTTTTACATATAACTAGACTATCTAATGAATCTATAGCAACTTAAATCACTCAAATTTATTAAGTACACATTGAGAAATACTCTAAGAAATTCATTGTTTTGAGTAGGACTTGACAGAGTAGAGACAAGAGAACATGATCAACATGTATGTATTAATGCACATAAAGTACAATGATATTGGCAATGAATGATTGCAAGCTCAATACCCAATTAGAATACCTCTGAAAACTCTTCCAAATTGGGCTCTATTCCATGCGACTTTTTGAGTCACTTTTATAGCTAAAGTTGGAGCCAATTTCCAACTTTTGAATTTCAAACTCTACCAAAAAGTGTACCTAAAGTTTAGGACTTTGTTTCTCATCAATTCTCCACCAAAATTATCATAATTGATCCTCCAAATTCCATGTGAATGTAAGTGCCCTTTTACATATGCAATTTTACAAGGAGTAAAACCAAACTTTTACAAGTGAGTACTCATGTGTGACTTCATGTGTGTATATAGAAGTGAATAGCTAATTGTCCAAGTATGAAGGCTTGGATCTATTTGCACTGACAAACATGTGTATATCTTGTGAACAAACTCCCATGCAGATCTCCTCAAGATATGACTCTGTTGCAGAGCAAAGAAAGCACAAGGCAGACAAAAAGAAGGGCCCCAAAATTTTTACGATTTGGACACCCAATTTTTGTATTATAACCATTCTTGTAACATAATTTCCGTTGTAAATGCACTAGAGGAGTCCCCTAGATGCATCCCCATAGAAGATTAGTAGCTTACCCATGTAAATTGGTAGGAAATTAGCCTTTTAGTGAATAAAGTGCCGGTCTCTTGTGTGAAAGGACCATTTTTAGGGCACATGTATATAAGTCAATGTGTGACTCTTTGTAAACACTTTTTTGCCATTGTGAGAATCAAGAGCACAAAAATTCGAATTTGTGTCCTCCTCTCTGGATCATCTTCTTTGTGAGCTTGTATGTAGGTGTGTTGCTTGAAAAGAGTGTTAAGAAGCGTTGTCTATCCATGAAAGTGCTTGTTTGCTGTGGTTAAGGTGTGTGTGAAGTGTAGGAAGTGCTGAAGTGTAGGAAGGTCATTCCTATGACTCAGTATTTTGCTCATAACTTGAAGTAGAAGCATTCAAATTGAGTGAAAATACCACCATTGGATGCGTCTTCTTGAGAGCTTCGAAATGCATATGCTATTTGCTATATTTGGGTTCGGAGCTAAGAGAAAAGCTCAATTTACTGTTGGCTGCTCCACCAAGTGTCGCGACACCATGACTTACAGTTGAAGCTTGATTGGAATAGTCTTTACCATGTTTGCACTCTTTGAGTAACTCATTTGCATTGATCGTCATTTGAATGCATGTCTTCATACACTCGGATAGGATTGGATACTCATCGGATTGATAATTAAAGCGTGAATCCCCACTATATGCACTTGAGGGGGATTGAGGTATAGTCTCTTTCTCCACAATTCCCTAAGTTGGTTCTTAGGTACACACGTTTTTTGGCGCCGTTGTCGGGGAATGTCAAATCTAACCGAGGCATTCGTGTGATGGTAAGTAGCTTTTTGCATTGAAGTGAGTGGAGGAGTGGTGATTTTCTCTTCTTTGGTAAGTCACATTCATCCGCACTTACTACTTCTCACTCTTGAAGTGTGTGTAGTGAGTTATTAGTCTAGGGAAGTGAGTGGAGTGAGTAGAGTAGTAAGGAAGTTAGAGTAGCCATTAATTCTAGTCTTGTGAGTTTTTGTAGTTAGAAAGAATCTTTCAAAAGAAAAGAGTATAAAAACCAAAAACATTGCCTTTTTCAAATCACTTGTTCCCAAAACAAGTATCGCGAGAGCACTCTGTCGAGTATCGTGAGTTGAGACCAGGGATTTTTGGAGCCTTGCAGAGCGAGCCAAAGGGATAAGGGAGTTGGGAAAAGGTTCCAAGGTGAGCACACTACTGAATCTTTGTGCAAAACTACTTTTGAAATCAAGTTCTCAGAAAAGCGATATGCGGTAAGTATCGTGAAGGCCATACAGGGGTAGAGAAGAAGTATTTTTCTGATTCAGGCTAAGAGGGGAGGGTAGATGCACCCAAAACACATGTGTATGCACTCAAAACCAAAAAAAAAACACTTGCAAAAAATTGAAAAGTGTCAAGTATCGTTTTCTCCCGCGGTCCAGTATCGTGATACCTAAGTATCGTGATCTCCTGTGGTTGAGTATCGCAATACCTGACCCTGTTGAGTATCGTGTATCGTGGAACTCTTTTCACGATACCTGTCAAGTATCGGGTATCGTTGAAATCGGGTCTGATGATACATGGTAAGTATCGAGTATCGTTGAGAATTTCTCACGATACTTGTCAGATATCGCATATCGTGTATCATGAAATTTAGGTCGCGATACTCGTCGAGTATTGTGTATCGTGAGTTTCGGATCGCAATACTTTCTGGATATCGTATATCACGGAGACTATTTTCCCGATACCTGATGAGTATCGAGTATCGTCTTGAACTGCCTCGCGACACTTGTCATGTATCGAGTATCGTCAATTTCTCGTTGAATATTGTGTATCGTGTATCACAAGATCTCTGGTCGCGATACCTGTGAAGTATCGTGTATCGTGTTTTCTCAAGTATCGAGTATCGTGTACCCGAGTGTCGAGTGTAAGTGTCGTATATCGTCTTCTGTGAAGTATCGTGTATCGTGTCTATTCAAGTGGTCAAGTATCATGGTACCCTTCTAGTGTGTCACATATCGAGTATCGTGACATACCCAGCTTGGGTCAGATATCGAGTATCGTGAACCTTTTTGGGGTCAAGTATCGTGACTTGAGGTTTCACAGTCAGTCCTTTCTCAACCAGATTTTTCTAGAATTCTGACCCTTAGTGAAGAACTCTGTGATCTCTTCAGTAGGAAGTGTAGCCGAACCAAGTAGCCTATTCTGAAACCTCTAGTGAGTCAGAGGAAGAAATTCCTATGGCTTTAGAGGATATGCAAAACACTGTACCAATGATTGGCATGATGTCAATTATTGAGGGAGAATATCGGACATCTTTAGAATATGTGACCACCAATCACCATGAGATACCCATATACCTAGATGGACTAAACCGATCAGTGGCCAGACTGAAGAAAGCTTCAGGTTCTTACATAGTGCCTAGGCCAGCAGTTAAGTATGTAGGAGAAGTATATATGGATAAAAGGGATATCCAGTATGTTGTTACAGAACATCCGGAAAACATCAATGAACTTGGGGAAGAAGACAATGCCCCAAAACTTAATGAAGACGGGAATGAAGAGCAAGTGAACACACCTAGAGGGAGATCTACTGTTGTTAGGGTTTGGAGAGGAAACCTGGTTCCCCAAGATGACTCCTTAATGGATGTGTATCTGATCAATGGAATGGAGAATCTCCTTAGGGCCCACTCTTCATTATGGGAAGCAGCCCCTAATCCAGTTACTGTCTATGAGTTACAAGATCCTGACTTCCCCACCATCATCACGTATTTGGATAAAAACCAAAGAAGGTATTGGCCCCTAACAGAGTCAGAAAGAGTCGGGTTGAAATATCAGAACATTCCAATGTTTCCCCCGAGGGATCAAGACACTACTTCACAAAATCCACATGGAATCTCTCAGAATAATTCATTCCAACAGTCAGGACAAACACAACAAACACATATTCTGGTCAGACCACACGTACAGTTTGCTATGCCTGCAAATAACCCCCACTATTGGCCTCAGCCACTTGTTGACCCATGGAATGGAATTCCTGCCCCAGTTAGACCACCTGTGGCAAGAGGACCTGGTATACCGATAGGAAGACCAGTTTTCCCTGTGATGCCTAGACCACCTGAAGCCCAAATGCTTGAGAAACCACTATGATGGTTCTAGTGAACCTTACAATCATATAGCTGAATTTAAGCAAGTAATCAGAGCCGAACAAGTAGAGGAATTCTTGATCCAATATGAATCTTTTGGTCTAACTTTGACGGACAAAGCTCTAGCTTGGTTCCAACCATTAGATCCTAATAATTTTCAAAACATGGAACAAGTCTATCAAGAAATGATTGAGGAATTCACTAAGTCTAGAATTAAAAACAACTCGTCTTCGTTGATTCATAGCTTTAAACAAGCTCCCACGGAATCAGTGAGACTCGCAGCAAGAAGATTCAAGCAGTATGTGGATAAATGGCCAGTGGAAGAGAGACCTACTCAAAACAAAATGGTGTCATTATTTTTGGAAGGATTATTGAATGGATCATTAAGATCTTTGGTATACGTGAAAAGAGTTCAAACCTTGCAAGAATGTATGAAAGAATGTATTGACCTAGAGGACAATCTAGCGGAGGATCTGAAAATACCTCAAGGTAGTATCAAAAGTGAAGATTCAGCCAGCATCACATCAAACCCTAAGAACAATGTAGAAGAAATAGCCGACTTGGTAGCAAAGAAGTTGAACGTTCAGGGATAGAGGAGCTACCCCAACAACCCAATGAGAGTGCCCATGCTTAGAAGATGTATGCATTGTGGAGGTGATCATCCCTCTCATCTGTGCACTAGGGGAGTAATCCCACCACCTGCTTATGCTTACAATAGACCACCCGTTCTGGGCCCTCTACAATATTGCAACATAAAACAAAAGTATACAAATCATGGCACGAAAAACTGTCCTTACAATAGGCAATCAAGACCTGTACAACCTGTCATGAGACCTTACGGATACCCTCAGAGAGATCATGGAGGTGAAGCCTTTAGGTATCCCACATATCAGCAGCAGGTACTTGTACCACGACCTTATGCTTATCAAGGGTACACTCAACCACAACTAGTGTTAGGACAACAACCACCCCATCCTCAGAATGTTGTCTCAGTGAAAGTAGCTCGACAGGAAGAAAACCCAGAGAGAGCAATAGTACCAGCCACACCCTTAGCTAGTAACGAACCATACGACCCATCTTATGACCATAGTCAAGGAGATTATTCCACTTATGAGAGCTCTATGATAGAATATGGACAAATGTACGAACCATATGCCTATGGCATGGAAGTGCCGGATAGTTCCTACGGATATGAGCACGACTATGTGTCATTGATGTACACAGCCCCCAGGGCATCCATACCCCCCGACCTATGAGCAGACCTCCTGTACCTAGAGGACCATGTTATAGATGCGGAGGTGATCATTATATCAGAGAATGTACACTACCATACCCACCACCACTAGAGCGAGACAGGGAAGGATACTGTAGTGATTGTGGTAAAGAACACCTTTTCAGAGATTGCCCTAAGAACCCCAACAAAGTTAACTCTAACGTGCAGATTAATGTGATAGAAGTGATAGAGTCATCAGGGAGTGATAAGGAGTACACTGTGCCATTGAAAGCAATAACAAGAGCTAAAGCTAGAGAGACCCCAGACAAAACTGAAGAAAATGATCAAGGTGACAAAGAAATGAACATCCCTACACCTCAAATAGTTGAAGACTCGGAAGAGCCTGAGAAAAGTGTTACAAGTAAACGAACAAAGAGATGGAAGAACCGTAGACATAGGATGAAGGAAAAGAAACTACAACAAAAGAAGGAAAATGAAAAGAGTGAACAAAATCCAAAAGAGAAACAAGAAGAGGAAGAAGAAATTCGGAAAGGAAAGTCAAAAAAAGGAGAGGTAGGATCAGTTTTAGCAGACCCCATGCCTGAAGAATTAGCCATGTGGATTCAGGCGTACAAAGCACGAATAAGAGTAGGACCTACCATTGAACAACATGAAAGAGAATATCCTAGAGGTGACCTAGAGAAAGAAAGGTTGGAGATATGTAAGAAATTAATTGAAGTAGCTCAACAAACCTTAGAAAAACCTGTTGTTCAATTACCCAACTCGTGAATTCCCGAAAGAGAATTCCAAGAGTGTGTCATCCCTGAGGACCCCGAGAAACCCGAAGCAGGTGAGACACATAATGGAAATTCCTGCGAGGATAAAAGGGAAGGATCCATTGTTCCCGAAGTAGAAGGGGAATGGCCTAAAGATTTGTGGGCAAGAGTCCAAGAAGACCGATGGAAGAAAGTGGAAGGAATAGAACCACCCTTTGAGGAGTTAGAAGCAGGTGGAATAGACGATTCCATATCTTAACTAAATTCAGAAGGATTATTACAAATAGACCAAACTGACAAGGATAATGAAAGTATAAGAGTCTTGCCAAATTACACAGGAGAGAACGAACATAATTCGGAATTATATTGCATTCCCTCAATAAGGAAAAAAGAACCGAACCCAGCAGCCAAAACATCAGATATCATAAAACATCTTAAACAGGTAAAAATCCCTTGTACTCTGACGTTGGAAGAACTGCTAAGGATCAAACCACATTTGAAGGAGAAACTAACCAGCCAATTGAAGATCAAGGTGGAAGAAAAGGAGATGTCTGATGAAGTAAACACAATAAAAATCACAGTCGATAAGGTTGGAGATTTTAGTGAGGGAGACGAAGGAAACACGTGCCTTCCAATTTCCTATAGAGGTTACACTACTAAAGCCATCTTAGATTCTGGAGCGGGAGTAGGAATTGCTACTAGAGAAATCTGGGAAAAATGGGGAAAACCAGCTCTAAGACCAACACGCATGAAGATACAAATGGCAGACAGACACACTGAACGACCCTTGGGATTATTGGAACGGGTAGTTTTTACCACTTGTGGAGTTGAGTTCGAACACACCTTAGCGATATGTCAATTTGAAAGGCCTAGCAATTATGAAATGATACTTGGAAGACCTTTCATGAGACAACTAAAGGTAGTGCAAGATTGGGGAAAAGATGCAGTATATCTACATCATGAAGGAACCACCACAAGAATAAATCTCCACACATATACATATCAAGATGTTCCCCCCTTACAATGGAATCAGATTCACAAAGAGGAAGATAACCAGTCGATTCATAGTATAGGTTCAAGTGATCAATCGTGGATGAACGAAGACACTCATCTATGGATATGCCACACTGCGAAAAAGGAAGAGGATAGAAGGAAAGGATGGCAGCAAAGGCAAGGAGTTGCTAGATCTGTACAAGGTCCAGCCTATATGCCGCAAATATTCCTAGATGAAGAATTCGAACCTCATGGTTGGATGGAGATTTTAGCTACTCTCGATGTTTGTGTAAACAAAGAAGTGATAACCATGAATGAATGCATTGATGAGGAAGGTTGTGACGTTAGTCTATACATGGTAGTTCTTCAAGAGGCTGAAGAAGGGGAAGTGATAGAAAAGGAATGGAATGAGGACTATGAGAGCATTGAAATGGAACAAGAGCAAATAGAAATAGAAAGTGGAAATCAAGAAGTAAGTGTCATAGCTAATGAAATAGATTAAGAACCAACACAGGAAGAGGAACTTGGGTTAGATAAAGCAAAAAATGACGAAGAAAACAAGCCACAAGATCAGTTTGAAGTGCCTGCCCACTTCAAAAAATATGAGGTAGAAGAGAGGAGAATTGCTATTCAAATGCCAAAACGAGAAGCACAGCCAGGAATAGCATATGACAACAAAGAACAGACCAAGAAAATAGTAGTAACCTTAGAGGAAGGAGAAGAACGATGTACTTTTATAGGACAGGATGTCTCTATGGAGGAAGAACAAGAGTTAATACGCCGCATAAGGGAATACAGGGATGTCTTTGCCTGGACATATAAGGATTTGAAAGGAGTAGATCCATCTATATGTGCACATAGAATCCTTATGACATCTGAAGCTAAACCTTCCAAACAAAGACCATACACATATTACGATGTTTACTCAGCAAAGATTAAAGAAGAGATAGATAAACTGTTAGATGTTGGGTTCATTTACGAGATTGAACACACGGAATGGGTATCACCTTTGGTGGTCGTACCGAAAAAGATTGGTAAGTTAAGAGTATGCATAAATCTGAAAAAAGTAAATGCTGCCACCATTAAAGATAGTTACCCATTACCCATCACGGATCATCTTTTGGAAAGAGTGGCAGGGAAGGAAGTTTATAGTTTTTTGGACGGCTTTTCAGGTTATAATCAGGTAGCTATTGCTCCTGAGGACCAGCATAAAACAGCCTTTGCAACTGAATGGGGAGTGTATGCCTTTAGGGTTATGCCTTTCAGCCTAACCAATGCCCCAACCACTTTCCAAATATTGATGTGCCATGTATTCAAGGAGTTCCTGAGAAAGAGTATGGAGGTATACATGGATGATTTATGCACTTACTCAGCTATACGATCAGAGCATATCCCTGAACTAGGGAAGATCTTTGCCAAATGTCGACAATATAGAGTATGCCTCAACCCAAAAAAATGTGTCTTCATGGTTCGACAAGGAAAGATATTAGGACATATTGTCTCTAAAAATGGAATTTCAACTGATGAAGACAAAATCAAAGTGATTCTGGATTTGCCAAGACCAAAGACTGCGAAGGAAGTCCAAGCATTTATGGGAAATTGCGGATACTACTGAAGATTTATACATATGTATGCCATAATTGCTAGACCTCTTTATGCATTATTGACTCAGTTTAACTGGACTGAAGAATGTGAAAAAGCCTTTAACGAATTAAAGAGTTGATTGAGTTCAGCACCAATCCTTCGAGTACCTAATTGGAACAAACCCTTTCACATTCATGTAGATGCTTCCAAGTTTGCCATTGGTTGCATCCTAGCTCAACCCGCAGATACAGGAAAGTTAGATCACCCCATAGCCTATGCTAGTAGACAATTAAATCAAGCGGAGCGCAATTATACCACAACCGAGAGAGAAGGCCTAGGGATGGTGTATGGAGTAAAGAAGTTCCGACATTACCTGTTGGCAAACAAATTCAAATTCTTCATTGATCATCAAGCCCTACTATACTTAGTCAATAAGCCTCGTAATACGGGACGACTAGTACGATGGTTTCTATTGTTGATGGAATTTGATTTTGAAGTAGTAGTCAAGAAAGGAAATACCCACATAAGAGCAGACCACCTATCAAGAATGACACATGGAGAACCACCCATACGAGTACCAGATGATCTGCCGGATACGTACCTGTTCAACCTCGAAGTATGTCCCCAATGGGCAAAAAAGTTGATCCCTATACTCATGCATGGACCTACACAACAAACCGAACCCAAGACCTGTGGAAGACTAAAAACCTTCATATCATTGCTGGAAGTTTGTATCACCTAGACTCAAGTGGATTACTCATGAGATGCGTAGACGAAGAGGAACAAGAAATGTGGCTTCAAAAAGCACATGTAAATCAATGGAAAACTCATTTAAGTGCAAACGGAACATGGCAAACATTGAGGAGACTAGGCATATATTGGCCAACCATGCAGAGGGATGTGCATAACTATGTATCAGCCTGCCCGACCTATCAAGAATGGAATCCAGAAGAGAACTCTAACTTATGCTACTCCACTGTAGCACCAAGATGGAGCATGCCTCTGGTGAAGTTCTTAAAGACCCAAGAGTACCCAGAAGGAGCTACTCTAGCAAGGAAACGTGCATTGGTAGAACAAAGCAAGGACTATGCTCTTATAGGAAAACAACTCTTTAAATGGGGAAGAGATAATCATTTGCGAATGTGCATTCATGAAGACGAGTATCTTGCTGTCTTAGAGATGGCACATACACGAGCCGCAGGAGGACATTTTTTTGCAGATAAAACTGCAAAAATGATTCTCTTTGCTGGAATGTGGTGGCCAACGCTACACCAAGATGCAGCAACATATGTGCAAAGATGTGATATTTGTCAACGAATGAAATATCCAATTAGAAGAGACGAGATGCCACTGAAACCCATGATGAGTGCCAGAGCTTTTACTAAATGGGGAATAGACTTCATAGGACCTATTAGCCCACTAGCTAAAGGATCCCACACCGAGTATATAATTGTAGCCACAGACTATCTAACCAAATGGGTTGAAGCCAAAGCAACCAAGAAAAATGACGCAAGAACTACGGCCAAGTTTCTCTTCGAGAACGTTTTCACTAGGTTTGGACTGCCGATAGAAATTGTGAGTGATAGAGGCACACACTTTGTGAATGAAGTTATAGAAGCCCTGAATGAATTCTTGGTAATTCATAAGAAATCAGCCCCTTATCACCCACAAGCCAATGGACAAGCCGAAAGTTCAAATAAAATCTTGTGCACAGTTCTCACTAAAATTGTGAACAATGGTAGATCTGATTGGGATAAACAATTACATCACGCTTTATGGGCATTCCGAGTAGCTTACAAAACCGCCATAGGAACTACTCCTTTTAACTTAGTGTATGGGCAAAATGCTATTTTGCCAATTGACTTCTTAATACCCACTCTCAGAGTAGCAACAACTTATGAGTGGACGGGACATGAACTCTCAGCTCAATTGGATCAAATAGAGAAGTTACATGAAACTAGGTTACAAGCAGTAGCAGGGATTTATGCTCCTAAAAGGCGACAGAAGGCATATTTTGATGCTCATATTAAAGATAAAAATTTGAAGGAAGGAGATTTAGTTTTGGTTTATACTTTGAAACAACATGCAAAGAAACTACAAAAAAGAGGATATGGCCCGTTAATCATTAATCGCATATCCACCAGCAAAGCCATCAGCTTAGCAACTCTAGATGGAGATGTATTGCCAAACTATATCAGTGGATGTCGAGTGAAAAAATATCTAGAACCATTAACTGAAGAAATAATGTCACGATTGATAATGGGAAAGAAGAGGCGCCTAGAGGAAGAAAGAATACGAGAGGAAGCCAGACAAGAAGCGTTAGAGCAAATAAGAAAATGAAAAGAATGGATGAGAGAGAGAGATGAGAGATATCGACTAGGGGAGGAACTCGTCCCAATGGCTAATTTTAGAGCCACTGAAAACCTAGTTCAACAAAGGATGCAAACATATTTGAATTTGGGAGCCGGGAAAAGGGAATACTACTTAGTGGATGCTCTCATTGACACAGGAGCCGCCATAAGTTGTGTCAAATTTTCAATGACTCAAAAACTAAAGGAGGAATTACGTCCATCAAAGGCACAGCTGATAGGAATAGGAGGAAGAATTACTCAATGTATAGGTGAGGTTACCTTACCTCTACATCTCGGAAACAACACTATGGAACAGAAATTCTTAGTATGTCATGATCAAGACTTACTCAAAGACCTAGTGTTAGGTCAAGATTGGATATACGAATATGAAGTGACTATTCAATTGACCTTAGGATACATCTCAGCCAGGATAGGACATCGAGAGGTATTCAGCATGTTAGACGAACGACCAATCAAAGCCGAGGATATAGACCCGAGGGATAAATGTATGTTCACTAGCACTATGGAAACCCCTTCATTGAGTACTTCATGTGAGGATACACCGAATTCTGCTTGCACACCATCTTCTAATCTAGCAAGTCACAAGAGTATCATTCTATCTGAAAACAGCCTTAGCGAAGAACCACGCACAAGAGAGACTAGTTCTATGGGTAATCACAAGTCTGCACCTATTAGAATATGCCCCATTCCTTACACTAGACAGGCTTGGATAAGGAAGGATCAAGTGGCTGCATATCTTCAACAACAGAAACATTATCGACAACAGAACAACCCATCGAACCAGCGAGTAAATCACTTGGGACACCGAGGTCCACAAAGAATTGCTAGAATATGGATTCCAAAGAAAGTGGTAGCGGCCTAGCCAGCCCGCACACAAATATGGATTCCCAAGTCATGTACTCAAAGAACAATCACCAAAAAGGACAAATCAAGGAACAAGGAAAATCAGTATGGTCTAAAGGCAAAACGATAGATGCTAAACTGCTATAGGATAGAGGAGGAGTCTACATACAGTTCACACGTCATTCCAAGATTCAAAAAGCAGACAAAGCAGAAGCACCAAATGAGAAGCACCGCATTCACCAGGAATGTTGGGAACACGATTTCTCCCAACAGAATAAAGCAGATTTGGATGCCGAAAGACAAGACAAGCTGTATACATCTACCAAATAATTCAAGTTGCACGCATTTAGAGTTACCAGAATCCAAAGTATGCATAATAGGGCCACATTACAAGGCCAAGCATTCGGCACGTTATACTTTTATTTCAGGATAGTGAAGCACATTTTCCTCTTGGGAAATAGGAGAGCACTTGTACATAATCTAATGAAAATTACTGAAAAATTAATAACCTCTTCGGCTATGAACTAACCTTTCTGTTTTTCTTTCAAACAAAAACATAAAAATATCTAAAAGTAGGAAAAATCCCAGGTATTACCTTTCTCACACCCACGGGGAAAGGACGATACTATTCACACGGAGCATGGCCAATCTAATGGAAGACAAATGAAGGATGATTTTTGATACTATCTTGCCACTAATTCATACTCTATATTGAGTGCAGATGGCATCTACTAATTCCGAAGCCACGCAAGAGGAAGAGGTCCAGGTTCTTCCCTTGGAATCAGTAACTAAGGCAAGAGGTCATTGGATTCTCGATGATCAACTAGTGTTCGAGTTTCTTTTCATGGCAACCATCAAGATCATGGAGAGAGATCACTATTTCCCTATCATGTCACATGATTTCAAGACAATCATACAAGGATTACCGCGTATGACAGATGTTTGGACACAAGCGGGAATTGATGCATTCTTAAGACTTCCAATATATTTGCCTGATTTCCAGAGATGTACGCAAGTAATGAATACACTCCAATCTGCATCGAATAAGATGTCAGTCCCAGAGGCAAGAGTACTGGATAAGGTGGGTGCATGGAAAACCATTCAACTCACTCATGAGCTAATTAACAGAGCTTTTGGATGGAATCAAGAGGGACTCACGAATGTCAAAGATGAATGTCATGATCCAAAAAAGAGAATATTTTTGGAAATCAACAAAACCGACATTGAGGACTCTATTAGATTAGTTCACCAACATTTTTGTTTTCCAAGTATGCATAGATACACAACACCTCAAAAGATTGTTGTGCAGCTACTCTCAGATGCTATGAGGCAAGTAAGGAACCAAGTCAACATGACTCCATATGTTCAAGAACACCTATTTGAAGCGAAGAAGAAGTGGAGTCAGAAAAAGTTCTTAAATGGAAGTTTGGCATTGACCTTACTCATTTATGACGCAGTTGAAATGAAGGATTGCTTATGCTTGATGCCGACCTCAACTGAGATGGCCAAATACGTAAAGTCAGCAACTGTTCCAAAGAAAAAGAAAGCAGTCATCGCTGTTGAAGAAGTAGGAACCAGTTCAAAAACACCAATGAGAGGAACTAAACACCTAAGAGAGGGAGAAGCTCAAGAAACACCACAGTCAAAGAGAACACATGTGTTACCGAAGCTTCCTATGACACAACAGCCAATAACCAAGAGAGACCTCTCTGCAGCCCTGGAAGAAACGCATCAATACATGCGGGGGCAAGTAAATTTGAATATTCAAGGTCACCATTATAGACAGGCAAGCCAGGAAAAGAAACAGAAGGGTAAAGAACATACTCATAAAGTACCTTCCAGATACAAAGAAATAGGATTGGAGGAATCAAGCTCTGATGAGGAATCAAGCCCTAAGAAGGACACCCTGGATACTGATATAAGGACATAAACTCACAATGAAGAATGGACAGAGATTAATCAAGTTGAAGTCATGCCAGACAACCAACAAGAACAGGCAAAGAGCCAAGAACCCACTAAGCCAGAGCAAGTAATTCAATTGAATGATAAGACAAAAATCAATATCAAAGAAGCTCCAATAACTAATAAAGACGTAGTGCCACCTATCAAAGAAGAAATACAAACTCCAGTGGACCAAGAATCAGGCCGACAACCAAGTAAGGAGCCCGTTGTGATTGAGGTACTGGATGATACACCTCAAGGTAAGAATGACCACATGGAGGCTGAGCCAAGGATCCAACTTCACATTAGGCAGCCCCATGATACTACGTTACACGTGGCACAAGGGAAAGATGTCACAACAGGAGCAGAACCTAGTATCCCCACCACATGGTTAAATGTGGACGTAACTCAGTTGAAACCTATTGTTAAGAAAATGATACAAACGGCCATGGACACACAACAACATATGATGGAAACAGATGCGGATTACGACAAGGCCATGAGGGAAAAGAATCAGTTTCAAATCATGAGTGAACAACTGTCTGCAAAGCTCATCTAGGCCCAGAAAGAGACTGCCGCCAAAGAAATGGAGTTACTTGCAGTCAAAACACAATGCGATGCATTGATGCACCAGCATCATCAGCTACAGAAACAACTGACAGAATTACAAAGACAGCATGACGCCAATGAAGCAGACAAAGAGAGAATGAAAGCTAAAAGTAATCTACTAGAAACACAACTAAATGTATACATGGAAGGAAATGATAGCTTACGCAGACGCATAAAGAATTGATGAAGTCATTGCTATATGATCAACCTATCGAAAAACAAGAGACTACAGATATTGACCAGAAAGAATTAAGAGATTAGATTGAGAAAGATGCAGAATTGTTGAAGCAAGAGCTGACCTTAAGAGACGAATGGCAACGTAAGCACGCTCAAGAAACAAATGAGCTAAAAAAGCAGTTGAATACAGCCCATGGAAAACTTGGAGCGAGTTATAGTGAAAATATGGATCATGTAACAGAGATTGGTAATGAGTTACTTGCTACCAAAGAAGCACTACGGGCAGCAATTCAAGAAGTAAAAGAGAAGATTGAGCGCTTGGCACAATTAGAGGACAAAGCACAAGAGAAAGCACAAATCGGGACACCAGTAGAGCAAAGACAAGAGAATCCTAATGACGAGGTAGAGGTACATCCTCTATCGCCCCCGATTTATAATTCTCCAATGAAAGAGCAGATGGTGGAAACACATGATGATCATCCAATGCCATACACTGCAGAAATAGGTCAGAAGGAATGGGCACTATTGGTGTCCCGGTTAACAGAAAATTTTGAAAATGAAGTCATCAAAGTTATGAAAGAAGCAAAGATTAAAGGTAAAGACTTGGAGATGATCATGAAGCCTTTCAACATTCCGTATGGACTATTGAAAGAGAAAACCAGACAATACATAAAGAAGATCACACAAAAAAATCCAGACGAACAGCTGCAGTTCACAAATGACACGTTCAACTATACTCAAGAAGAATTTGAAGCTGCACAGCCTGTTTGGAGAAGAAAATTTTTGGAGAAACATCCTACATTACGGGTGCACTGGCAAGCGGCACCATATTTATTACAGGTAAATCCTTCTTTTTGTCCAACACCACGGCGCAGAGAAGCACGAGAATTTTGGAATATGCAAAAGACTGATGTGATCAATAAACAGTGGCTAAACTATCCACTACTAACAAGTACACCGCATAACTATCTACCTACAGAGGATTACATGATCAAAACCATTGAATTTTGGCTGCAAAATTATGCAACAGTACCCGATTTAACTATCAGGATGACCAATAAAATACTCCGTATGATACTTACAGTAGTAAGGGTCTTCAAACACGTGGCATATACATTTTTGAACTTCATTGGCATTAATCAAGGAACATATATTCTTGTTTTGACTTGTCTGTTATGCCTAGCCGACCAACAATAATGGCATATTATTCTAGGTTGATGTTTTTGCCGAGTACCTATATGCAAACGTTCGAAGAAGCGTTTTTCACAGGGTTTTTTGAGATTGATTCAGAAATCTTTTTAAAGATGTCATCCAACTTGAATGCCAGATTAGTGGCATATGAGCTAACCTTCTTCGCCGATCATAGACAACCACCACATGACGGTGTGAAAGCAGAACAGTGGAAGCAGCTAATGATACGTGAAGCCAATCTGCTTAATGAAACAGAGCAAAAAGTATATCGAACATACTCCCGTCGACTCCCAAAGCCTGTCGGGGACGACAGAGTTTAGGAGGGGGGCAATGTTGAGGAAGAATCAAGCAAAAAGAAGAAAAGAAGAAGACAAAGAAAGAAGCTTCATTAAAAAGATCATATCTGAAGATACATCTCTGCAGGAAGCCCTACAGGGGCGCAACACCCATCTCTGCACAGAGCCCCGTAGGGGCACATATGAAGGAAAAAGCACGTAGGTGGAAGGAGGAACCAGGGCCAGGAAAGTATCCAGGAAGTGCAAGAAGATAATTGGCAGGTATTAATCCTTCCGCTGACAGCGTGCGATGAAAAGAAAGTAGACAGGCTCAAAGCAATACAACAGGGTCAGATGTGTGCAACCAGGATAAATCAGAGGACCAAAAGCTAGAAAGAGGTCACTGGTGGTGTGCGTGACAACCCAACTGAATACAACAACCCAGATATGTGATATACGGAATACCAAGGGGCAAACAAAAGCAAAGGACATACCTCGGATAAGATAACCAATTGTCTGACAGTCCTTGTTGCCGCTTCGACTACTGGGTGCGTGTATTCAGACCTCTTAAACAAGCTGAAGACAAGAAGTAAAGCCTGTCAAGGGACGACAAAGACAAAGAGGGGGAGAGTGTTGCAGAGCAAAGAAAGCACAAGGCAGAGAAAAAGAAGGGCCCCAAAATTTTTCCGATTTGGACACCCAATTTTTGTATTATAACCATTCTTGTAACATAATTTCCGTTGTAAATGCACTAGAGGAGTCCTCTAGATGCATCCCCATAGAAGATTAGTAGCTTACCCATGTAAATTAGTAGGAAATTAGCCTTTTAGTGAATAAAATGCCGGTCTCTTGTGTGAAAGGACCATTTTTAGGGCACATGTATATAAGTCAATTTGTGACTCTTTGTAAACACTTTTTTGCCATTGTGAGAATCAAGAGCACAAAAATTCGAATTTGTGTCTTCTCCTCTCTGTATCATCTTCTTTGTGAGCTTGTATGCAAGTGTGTTGCTTGAAAAGAGTGTTAGGAAGCGTTGTCTATCCATGAAAGTACTTGTTTGTTGTGGTTAAGGTGTGTGTGAAGTGTAGGAAGTGCTGAAGTGTAGGAAGGTCATTCTTGTAACTCAGTATTTTGCTCATAACTTGAAGTAGAAGCATCAAAATTGAGTGAAAATACCACCATTGGATGCGTCTTCTCGAGAGCTTCGAAATGCATATGCTATTTGCTATATTTGGAGTTCGAAGCTAAGAAGAAAGATCAATTTACTGTTGGCTGAAAGCTCAATTTACTGTTGGCTGCTGCACCAAGTGTCGCGACACCATGACTCACAGTTGAAGCTTGATTGGAATAGTCTTTACCATGTTTGCACTCTTTAGTAACTCATTTGCATTGATCGTCATTTGAATGCATGTCTTCATACACTTGGCTAGGATTTGATACTCATCGGATTGATAATTAAAGCGTGAATCCCCACTATATGCACTTGAGGGGGATTGAGGTATAGTCTCTTTCTCCACAAGTCCCTAAGTTGGTTCTTAGGTACACAGACTCCTTATAAAATTTGGAATGATAGAAAACCAAGTCTAGGTCATTGCAAGGTATTTGGTTGATTAACCTTTGTACATGTACATTTACAAATCAAAGGTAAACTAGATGAAAGGGCAACCAAGGTAGTATTCATTGGATACTATTCAACTTAGATGGGCTATAGGTTTTATAATCCTTCTACCAAGCAATTCACCACAAGCAGGGATGTTGTTTTTGAAGAACACATGTCATGGTATGATGAAGACAAACAGAAGGTAAACCTATCATATGATCTTAATTATGATTTCTATCCATTAGGTAGCAAGCATGATACACATGTCCAAGATCCAAGAAGTGATATAGATGATGATCAAGATGAGAAGGAAAGAGAATACAAGCTCTCAAAGTCAAAAGGAAAGGCTAAGATGCAAGAATGTGGAGAATGATCCAAGCATACACCTAGAAGGTCAACAGGGGAGAAGAGATTACCAGAAAGGTATGCATACGATTCTACATTCTTTGTAAAGCATTCAATTTACTTGACAAAAGAGTCATTTTTAGAAGAATCTTCAACATATGAAGAAGCAAAAGGCAAGCCTAACTAGGAGAAAGAAATGAAAGAGGAGATAGAAGCCATAAAAGAAATGGATACTTGGGAGTTGGTTTCGATGCAAACTAATAAGAAAGCAATAGGTTTCAAATGGGTTTATAAGCTAAAAAGAAATTCATATGGATTGATTTGTAGGTACAAAGCCATATTATTTGCCAAAGGATGTGCTTAAACTCATGGTATAGATTATGAGGAGATCTTCTCACTAGTTGCAAAGATGACTACAATCAGGACATTGCTAAGTGTAAATGTTGCAAGAAATTGGAGACTACTTCAACTAAATGGTAAGAATGTATTTCTCGATGGTTGGATAAGTGAAGAGGTATACATGTCACAACCTCTAGGATTTGAAAACCCTAATTATACATCTTATGTATGCAGACTCAAAAAGGCATTGTATGGATTGAAACAAGCTCCTAGACCTTGGAATTTTAGATTCATAACTTATCTTCAAGATCAAGGTTTTAAGTCAAGCAATGTAGATGCTCCTTTGTTCATCAAGAAGGATTACAATGAAGTTATCTATTTGTGTGTATTTAGATGACATAATAAGTTCAAAATGGAGAATACTAAACCCCTACGGGTATGCCTTCAGAGATGAATCATAAGTTAGTGTTTATGAGGGTGAGAAAATTGAAGACATTAAAGAGTATCAAATCTTGGTAGGTAGCTTGATATATTCTACTCATAAAAGGGTAGATATCTCATATAGTGTAGGAGTTTTAAGCCAATTCATGCACTCACCAAGAAGATCACACATGGATGCAACTAAAAGAGTACTTAAATACCTCAAGGGAACAATCAATGAAGGTATATTCTATCGTTACTCTCCGGATTTGGATATCACAATCTATTCCGATGCAGATCGGGCAAGAGGTAAGGATGGTATAAGAAGTACCTCTAGTTACTTATCATTTGCACGTTCAAATCTAGTGTCATGGAGTTCCAAGAAGCAACCAATAGTTGCTTTATCCTCAAATTAAGCAGAGTATAGAGCTTTGACAATAGTAACTCAAGAGGCAATATGGTTAAGAGCATTGTACTCGGATTTTGGACTTGTGAGTTCCAAACCTCACATATTTGGAGATAATGTAAGTTCCATGCATCTAGGAGCAAACCCTATTTTCCATGCAAGAACCAAACACATAGAGGTTCATTACCAGTTCATTAGAGAAAAGCTCATGGCAAAAGATATTGAAATTTCTTTTGTTCCAACTGAAAAGCAAGTAGTAGATATGATGAAAAAGGCACTTAATGGAATAAAGCTTTGTAGATTTAAATCAATGGCAGATATTCAACCTATTAGAGAATGAAGACTCAAGCGTACTTTAGCTTGAGGAGGAGCTACCAATCTTACACTATGCTTTAGGTGGATTTGTTCTACTTCATCAAACCATCATGTGGAATGTACCAAAGATATCCCTTGAAGAGGTTCTTCATCAATATTTATTATTATGGTATTTTCATAAGGCTTTTTTATGGATCATTTACCAATGTGAAGCCTAGAACTTTAAACTTGTAAAAGTAGAAAAGGAGAGCTCAAATTCCATGAATTTGGGGTGTTTGAGCTACAATCAATCGATCAATCATTTAATCAATCAATCACCAAAAGGTAGATCAGATTAGATCTTCACTTCTCCTAGATTGTAGGAGTGTGTATTGATTCTCTTCAACAACCTATCCTACCTTGATTTGAATTCAAAATCCAACTGTGAAAGTCATGGAGCACTTCAAGATTCTATATAAAGACTTCAAATCACTTGTACATTACATTGAAGCAATATAGATACACTTGGGTCATCATTGTGTCTCTCCATTTCTCTGCACCATATTCTTCAAAAGTAGTAAACTTGCAGAGGTTTTTGCTCTCTCCAAAGGTCTCTAAATTGAATGAATGTAGGATTCATTGGAAAGCTATCATTGTCTAGTTTATGTGTAAAAGTTTTCAGAGAATTTCGTAGATTTTGAGAAATCTGATTTTTACTCTCTCGGGGTCTATCTCTGCGTAGCCTTGAAAAATTAGGGGTACCTCTATTGAGTGTTAAGTTCATTCCAAAAGCATATAATTATTATTACTTGCATTGTTGCACATTTTATACACTTAACCCTATGTAAAACATTCATCCAAAAGGAAATTTTCCAATTGTAATCATGCTATCTGCTATGAGCATTTGAAGTTGATTGTTTCATATAAAGATAGTAAGTTTTTTGAGCTAATCAAAAATCAAACTTATATGTTTTGTATCAAATCCTTCTTCTTTATGTTCCAAAGTCCATAGTGGATTTTATTGCACTAATTGCATGCATATAAAGTCTATTTGACTCTCCAAAGCTCAAGGGCTAGTCCTGTGCTGGTTGGTTGTACCACACTTCATCTCTTAGGAACTCACTTTTCTATCTCCTACAAGTTTCTCCAAGTTTTCTTCGTATCTAGAGCCAATAGGATTTAGAGTAGATTACCTCTTTGGTTACTATGGTCCTAAGGGGTTTAATGTTTGGGATATTGCCAAAGGTAGTACAACTCGAAAAATTGGAACAAAAACAACTCAACCTAGAGGTGGAGATGATCACTTTATAAAGGATCCCCCACAATCACCAAGACCACTTCCCAGGGCTCCTCCAAGGTTTTTTGAAGACCATGGTTGGGGAAATTTTCTCTAAGATTGTCACCTAGATCTCGATCAAAATTATAATACAAACCCCATGAACATAGTGGAGATTGTTGAGTTATCAAGGAGTGATGGTAACAATCAAGGATTGGCACAAGTATTCATTAGATCATAAGACATGGGTAAAAGGATGACAAAAGGAGTAGGAAGTACCTACAAATCCTAAGGACTTGATTGTGAAAATCTCAATGAATATGGGATCAAGTGAAACCAAGAGCGATATATCTTGTTGGGAGTGAAGAAAATGAGTTAGAAGTAAACGGAATTAAGGAATGGAGGAACGAGAGAATAAATCAGCCTCAAATAATGTCTCATGCTAAAAAATAATCTCAACAAGAACACAATATTCAACCAAATAAAAATATTAAAACAACATATAGCTACATACTTTTTAGTATTAGATACATGAGGACCTAGACATGACATCCGGATCGTATCAAGATAGAATGAATGCAAGTTTGGGCATTGAAGAACATGAATGTTGTTACCCAAATGTAGAATAAAAAAGGGAAGAGCTATCTATTGAGATCTTAGCATATTAGATACATGAGGACCTAAACATGACATTTAGATCATATCAAGATAGAATCAATGCAAGTTCAAGCATAATAGAACATGAATCATGTTGCATAATTAGAAAAGGAAAGGCTACTCATATGTATAAATTTTAGTAGATTAGATACCTAAGAACCTATACACGACATTTAGATCATGCCAAGCTAGATCAATCCAAGTTTGGGCATAGTAGAACATGAAGAATGTTACCGAGATGCAAACTTAGAATTGGAAAGGCTAGCTATATGTAGAAAGATGATCGAGGTAGCACAAAATCTACTAGAAAAGGTCAACTGTCAATCAGTGGAGATAATAGTTCCAATGTTAAGGTACATCATAATTATAAAGGATATGAAGAAACATAACAAGACTAATAGTCGAGAATGAGAGGAAAGGGAATGCTTATGATAATCGATGTGAGTAATTCTTGATCTAGAGGGGGATTATCTTGAAAACTTATAGAATAGGGTCCAAGAACCATGATGTGCCAAGAAGGAACAAGGGCAACCACCGTTCATATAATTTATTCAAGAGTTGGATTCTTTTCAAGAGGAAATGCCTAATGATAATGAATCCTCTCCTTAGTGTATACCGAGAAAAGTAGATCAAGCCTAAAAGTACTATCTAACTACAGAAGCCCATATCAAATGCAATCAAAAGCCATGAGAGCACCATTAGTGCAATGTAAGAACATCTCAAAGATATAGAGTACCAAGAATGCATAATAATTTCTTTAGATAAAATTTAGGTGCACACTCATTTTAGAATAGTTGTTAAAAGTCATACCATACTTATGGAAAAAGATAGCCAATGAAGTAGTACAACCTATGCAAGAGAGACAATGAGAAATAGAGTCTATAAAAGTAGGAAGAGAGACTCAACAAGTCCCAACCAATAAGATGGGAGAGGTATGATGAGGGAGATGAAGGAAACACATCTCCTCATTGAGTTGGATGGTTAAATGAAAAAAGATATACTCCATAGTGGAGCAAGAGTATCCATCGCTACATAGATTGTATGGGGAAAATGGGGTAAATCCACTTTGAGATCTTTGAAATCGAAGTTATAATTAGTTGATGGAAATATTGAGAAATCCATAGGATTTTTATGAGGTTTGAAACTAACAACTTTTACATTAGAATTTGAACACTACTCAGCAATTTGTAAGTTGAGTAAATCCAATAACTATGGGGTGATTCTATGAAGCCCATTTGTGTGGCCATTAAAAGTTGTTCAAGATCGGGTTTGCATTCCATTTATCTTTTAGCATAGAGGAATAATAACGAGAACCAATCTTGCAAATTATGCTCATAGAGATATCTCTTTCTTACAATGGAACGTTGCTCACCAAGATGAAATATGATTGTGAGCACAAAGTCCAAAGTGTCATGGCTAAGAGAGGATGTGAATTTATGGGCTTGTAAAGTAGACAAGAGAGAGTAGAGAGACAATTAACTTATACTAAATGGATCATTGAGGAGAAAAGAAGGACAATAGCAAACCCAAATTACGTAAGGACACTATTTGCAAAATAAGAATTTGAGCCTTATGGTGAGATGAAGTCTTAGTTACTCTAGATATGGTTGTCAATGAAAACATATTATGGAAAATTGTGATGAGTATAGATATGATATAGCTAGTGTATTCATGGTTGTGATATTATAAGAATTAGAAGAATCTAAACAAGAAAAAAAAAACTAAATTTTGAGAGATTCAAATGATTCAAAAGGAAAATCATTAGTAATGGACTTTGAATTCTCCATAGAACAAGAATACATAGAACCTACATGTGCTATAACTATTTAGAGGAAAAACTTAAAAGAGAGAGAATGCCTAGAAATTTAGGAAGTATGAGGTAAGATAATGCATGTCATGCCGAAAAGAATAATCCATCTCAAGAGAAGCATATGATAATAAAGAACACATCTAAAAGTTACAATCATAGTTAAAAATGGGGATCAATCACGATGCACATATAGAAGAGAAATGATTATTAAACTTGTTATAAAAATATTGAGATGTGTTTGCATGGACTTACATGGATTTTAGAGGAGTGAATCCTAGTATGTATTTCCATAGGATTCCTATCACTCTAGATGTAAAACCGAGAAAACAAGGTCTCATATGTATAATGATACATGTTTGTAAAAAATAAAGGAAGAAATAGACAAACTTCTAGTTTGGATTTCATTTACGAAATAAAGCACATTGAGTGACTCTAAAGCCCCATGGTCATAGTCGAAGAGTGCTCACAATTAGAAGAATGTGATATCCATGGAGCGACCAGTCGGTAGGTATGAATACTTGCATGTGATGAGATAGAAGAGCATACACCTACATCAAGAGAAAGGCAAACATGCACATGGGTGCACACATACAAGCATGCACACACACCCATTAGTAGGCCAAAGGGAAGATGCTCCAAGAAGCTCATAATATTGCAAAAGTATAGTATAAAAGCTCATAAAAGTTTTCAACCCTCCAAACTCACTCCAAACAAGTAGCCCTAGAGAGTGAGAGCTCTATCATTTATATAGACTTTTTAAAAGCTTTGTCCACATTGTAGTGTCAGGCCTAGCTTAAAAAATAGCGTCCAAAAGCCCTTTGGAGGTCCAAATGGTGTCAAAAAAATACAAAGTTCTGTGTGGTTATTCTACTCATGCCGTTGAAGCTTAACTACTATTCGGCTTTTACAAAATGGAGTAGTTATTGCTAAAAATAGGATTTTACGTCAAAAATAAGAATTTTTACATGTATTTTGGATTCAAAATGGGAAAAAGCCTAATTTGAGGAGGGATTTGAGATGAGAAAAATCAATAGAACCTTTCATCTTTTATTTACATGCTTGTGATCCCCTTTTACCACATCTTCATCCTTTGACTAAACTTTGACTACTTTGACTTGTTGATTTTTAGGTTGACTTCTAAGCTTCCAACACTCCCCCCCTCCTTGCTTTTTTCCATCTGTGACTAACGTCTTTGTGGCATATGGGATGAGCATGGGCATTAATGTATAGATGTCAAGAGCAGAATATTGTTGTCTAGTATAGTAGTTGGCACCTACAAAACCTCTTAAATAGGTAGATTGTAGCTTTTTGGAGACTATTTTTTCAAATTTTTTATATCTTTTATGTGTACCCAAAAAACAAAAATGGGGTGCTAAAGAGAAATAAAAGGTTACCAAATGAGGGTGTCAATGAGTGATTTGTGATCCTTTGAGAACAAAATAAAATATGGAAAAGAAATAAAAATTAGTTGGATAGGGATTGAAGTCTTCTACATGTTTTGATAAATAAAAAGAAAATAAACTCACGTCCATGACTTAAAAATTTAAAAAAATATTGGAGAAAATTTGTGGAAATATTCATAAGAGGACTATTTAATGCAAGGCATGGATATCAGGTAGTTGTTTCTGATGCATGGCCTTGTAGGGTTCCCCTCTGAATGCAACTTTAGATGCACTTATTAAAACATATGCAAAAGATGCGGGTATTGGACGATGTGCTAAAGGGTTATTTGATGACCAAGATTCCAAAGCTATGAGAATGGGGTTATTTTCCTATTTTTCTTTCTTTCTCTCCTTTTTTAAAAATTTATTTAACTGACCTTAGGAGGCATAAGATACAAAAGATAGGATTAAACCTTAGGATGCATGGAAAGTTGCAGGGTAGAGACCATGAGAATTGTTTTCAAACAAGATTGTAATGAATTAAGATAGTCATAATGTGAGACTTTGAGAGTTGCATTGCTTGATAGTATGTGATAATAACCATGAAATATGCCGATGTAGATGTTCTTGAGAAGTAGACACAGAAAACACCAACATTACCAAATACACATTGAAGAGGAATGCTTGATTATTCAAAGGGTGGAACTTTTTGAAGAAGATAGTCATTATCTTTACTCATAACATGTACTTGAAGTGGGCTAATTTGATTAGATGAAGAGCATGATAACAACTTTTGTAGCATGTGTGTACTTATTAGTGGGGTCATGTGAAAGAAAATGTGAGTAGGAAAACCAAGTATTAGAGGTGATGTGTAGCCTTGGCGCACACTCCCTGATAGTGCATGAGCAATGTGGATTGATGATGTGTGGAGAGGTGATTATGATGTGAGGAGGAGGAAAGTATATCTCTTTGGAGCCCACATAGCACGTGTGGTTTTCTTCTCTTGGAGAAGTAGTGGCTTTTTGGGTACCCACTTTTGTATGGTCCTAGGGTTTTGGTGTGGTGGTTCCTTGTATGAGCCCCCTTTTGTTTACGTGGCCCTAGGTACTTGGGGTTCCTTGGGAATGGCATAGATTGAGATGTGAGAATGCATTTGGAAACCCATACTTTATTGTAGTGATTCTTTGTTTCTTTCAATAGACTTGGTTATCCAAATCTATGTGACTATGGTTGTGGTTCATTATGTTGTATTTTGTATTCTCAAAGTGGATTTTTTGTGGGAGACTTGGTTCCTCTCATGTTACCAATTTCTTGGGCATCCATATGCGTTTATGTCAATCTTGTGATTCCACAAGAAACTTGGTTGGACCAACATTGTTTAGCCACTTGAGAGTTGTGTCTTACAAGGTTCTATAATCCTGGATGTACTTGTCTAGAATCTCGTATAGTTTTATGTGGATTGAAAGATGGATGTTTTGGTGTAGGTTTTGCTCTAGAGTAAGACTCAAGAATTCGGTGAGTCTAGTTTGCTATCAATCCATTTACCGAGGAAGATTTGAAAAGAGTTACAATTACATCTTTTCCTTCCCACTTGAAATCATTTGGCCATATGCTAGTTTTAGAACCATAGAATTTTCAAAGAGCCGATCTTGACGAAGCATGACGTGATCTATTAGATCATCATGCTCATAGACTAAAAGTTTGACAAATAATGGGGCCTTTCCCATATGCATGGGGAGTGTAGCTTCTCCAATGCATGGGGTTTTATTACCACCTAAGCCTATCAAGTAGGCTTTGATTGATTTGATTTTGGCCTTCAATGTTTCTACGAGGGACAACTATATCACATTAGCTATGGCACTCGTGTCAATAAGGAACTTCACCATATGTTTAAAAGAGTTCCCTAACTGAACAACTATGCATGGTCTTCTATTCTTGATTGTCTATGCATTGGAATGCACCAAACGCATAGACATGGTGATGGCTTGTGGTTGAATGAATGACTTCATGGGGATTTCCCTATGTACATAAGTGCACATGTTTTGGTCTATGTGCCTCAATAGCAACCTCTAAGGCTTCATGTTAGCCTATGTCTGATGCATTTATTTTCTTATTTCCTATTCTTAGCCACCTGTAATCATTGTAGCATCTCTACAATGAGTTCATATTAGATTTTGACTCTATTCCCATTGATATAATTGGTAAAAACATCACCTTCTAGTGTGGCTGATTGGATGGATCCACTAGGTGATATACAATGTATCACATAGGGTCCATGGCCTCATTTCTACAGCTTCTTAACATGTTGTTTTAGTGTATAGACAAGTATGAGGTCACCTTCTTGTAGCTCCTTATCTTTTATATATGACGACCTTGAAGTCAATACAAGGAATTCAACAAGAAAAATTGCATGTTGTACATATACCAAAATAAAGGGGCTAGCTCTTAAAGCAACCTTGTATGCCACTCAATAAGCCTAAACTGCATGGTGCAGTTGCTTATCCCAATTTGAGTGTCATGTATTGACCACCTTTGTCAACATAGTGCATAACATTGTTGGAAACTCAATAAGCCTAAATTGCATGGTGTAGTTTCTTATCCCAATTTGAGTGTCATGTATTAACCAACTTTTTCAACGTAGTGCATAACATTGTTGGAACTCTTAACCTGACCATTTGCTTGAGGATGATAGGAAAATTATTTTTTGTGGACAAACAAAAATTCCTTTAGTAAATCATCTATGAATTCCTTGACAAAATGAGTATCTCAATCACTAAGTATCTCAATGGAGAGACCAAACCTTGTAAATGTTTTCACACATAAGAATTTTGTTGTTGTTTGAGCATCAACTTTTATCGTGGCACATGCCTCTATCCACTTTAGTAAGATAATCCATTGCTATGATTATGTACTCAGCATGAAATGCTTTAGTAGGTGGGATAATAGGACCAATAAAGTCTATCCCCCATTTCATAAAGGCATCATTGGCCTAAGAGGCATTTAATCTCTATTGAATGGGTACTTAGATCTTTGGCATGTATCACACCTACTCATGAATGTTTTAGCATCCATGCATAAGGTGGGCCATCATAGAATAGAAAATAGAATCATTTGAACTATCCAATCTATAAAGAAATTGCCACCTACAACATCAAAGTGTGCAGCTTCCAATAGTGGCAGATAATCATCTTCATGTACACGGAGGCATAGGAAGTTATCCTTGCATCTCTTGTATAACATATTGTCGATAAGAGCATAGTCTCGGCTCTCTACTTGAAATGATCTTTATTTTGTTAAGGTCATATTCATAGAATAAGTGCTAGATTTTAAAATGGCTACTATGTTCTTGGTCCATGAGGGGCATGCAAATACATAGTACAAAACTCAGTGATGAGAATGACTTGGTAGGTGGAACAAGCATTGACATAGTCATGTATTATTCATTCCATGTGTGTCCAATAGATGCCATTGCTTTGCATATTCTTCAAAGTTCTTGATTTTAGAAGATGCTTACCAAAAGCATCCACATGGGCCTTCACCAATAGAATTAAATGCTCATCTTGTGGCACACAAAAAGAAAGAACTCCGTGGGTGTCTAGGTGATATAAACAATTGATATATGCAAGTTCTTTGCATTCATTACTTCCTCTTTGGTGAATTGCACATAAGGTTGGACTAGCCCAAAAGATAAGATATTTAGGTACCATCTCTACATTAAATAGATAAGTATTTGGTAAGTCATAATTTATTGCTTTGTGAAGTTCAATACTTTCTATTCTTGAAAAATGGTTGGATCTGAGATATGTACTACCTTTTTTTACTATCACCTAAAAACCATACTCCATAAGTATAAAGAACCACCTTACTAACCTACATGTAACAAAAGGCTTATTGAAAAGGGATAGTAATGAGTGATGGTATACAAAGATCTTAAATTTATGTGCTAATAAGTAGTGTATGAACTTCTTTACTATGCAAACCATGCCTAGCCCTTCTCGTTCCATAGCCAATGTAATTTTCCTCAGCAAAAATGAGTTGTCTACCTGCAGATGTTATTGGAAAGTTCATGCTCCCCTCATTAGTAGGCTATTCTAAGATGCAACCAATTGCAAAATTAAAAGAATCTATGTGGATGTGAAAAGTTTTGTTCCAATCCAAGGGCTTAAGTATAGGTGTTGTCATGAGATGCCTTTTGAGCTCTTGAAAAGATTTTTCACACTCTTCAATGTTCATCGAATCAAATCTCTTTAAAAACCCTTACATTGACTTATCAATGGTTGCATACATGTGTATGAACCATGTGTAAGATCCATAATTTCCCATAAAATCTTGGAATTTCATGACATTATGTGATCTAGGTAGCCCTAAAACTACTCTACTTTTTTTCATTTGTTGATATGCCATTCTTAAAGAATATATGCTCAAGGATTTTACCTTGCCAAATGATAAAAATACACTTATCAGTATTTAACCACACTTTATGCAAGTGAATGTTTTTCAACAATCCTTCTTAGGATTGAAACATGTTCCTTTTATTCATGAGAGCACACACATAAGTCATCAAGTTATATTTCTACACATTTCCTAAGAAATGCCTTGAAGATATGGAATGTGAGCCTTTGAAATGTGGCTAGAGCATTGATTAATCCAAATGGCATTACTCAAAAAACAAATATGCCCCATTTAGTTGTAGAGACATTCTTGTGTTGACCCTCTTCTCCAATAGGCACTTGATTATAGCCAAAGAAACCATCTTAGAAGCTACACACTTCATGACCAACTACCCGTTCTAACAAATGGTCTTCTATTGGTAATGGATAGTTATCCTTGATAGTGGATGCATCGAGCATTTTGAGATTAATGAAAACATATACTTTTCTATTCTTCTTTGGGACCACCACTATAGGTGAGACCCATTTTTCATGCTTGATTTCATAAATGAAAATAGTTTATCAATCTTTTCTTTGATTTTAGAAGAGTTATATGTAGATGGCCTCTCCTTAGTTGGTCTAGCATCTAATGCCATAGGTATTCAATGTGCACAAATGTTTAGATCAACCCTTTTAAGTCCTTTTATGTCCAAGGAGAGATATCTCGATATTCTCATAAGACATGCATAAGATTTTCTTCCTTAGAACTAGGCATGTCATTTGCAATGTAAGAGAATCTTTCTTTGTGTCCTCTTTGTTGGCATAAATCTCTCCCATTTTCTTTTCTCACTTTGGCATTTAAGCAACTATTCTAAGTTCCTTGACTTGATAGTTCTTGAAGTGCTCAAGTACATCAAAATTAGGTCTTTGTTGACTTATTGTCAAGAACACTAGCTCATTCCCACTTAATCTCTTTTTTTGGGGATTGTAATATAGCACATATAGACTCCTTCATATTAAAAGGATTTGTTGGGATCCCCATAGCATTCATGTATTCATGTTCATTAGAGTAGGGCCCTTCCATATAGAGATTCAGGTTGTCACTAATTTTTTATCGTGCATCACTTATTGGGTATGGTATCATTTCAAATGGACATAGTAGCTCCACTATTGGATCTTCAACAACACTCACAATGAAGAGATCCAATTCATAGTCTTCCTCATCACAATGATGTACGAGTGTCTATTTGTTGACAAAAACTTTAATGACACCTAGGATGTGAGGCCAACCAAAATGATCATTCATACTCTTATACATTAGAGATTGTCATATAATTTTATCAAAAACTGATTTTTTCGATGGTTGATTTGGTTCGCATTGTCCTACTTGACACAACCAAAGACTTGCATCTTTGAGCATCTAGGATGGATAACTCAAACCCGTGCCCTTTACAAATCTCTTGTCCTCATCATCATGAACTACTTGCCATTGGAGAGGTGGTACATCTCTATAAGCATTAGTCTATAAATTGATCTTGATAGTTGGTCATTATGTTGGATATAGATAGCATTTCTTCCCCAATCTTCAAACACTTTCAATGGTCTCAAGAATGGTCATCCTAAGAGCAATTCATAGTTAGTTGCCTTACCAAATTCACAAATGACAACTATCTGTTCAAATTCAAGACTACATGTGGTCAAGAAAACATTTTTGAGAAGAACTAAATGTTTCTCCATATGTCCATCAACTAATTGTACACTCATTGTAGTGGGTTGTAAGGTAGGCTTACACCACATTTCCCATAGTCTCTAAGTAGCAATGACCATTGTTGCTCTAGACAAGGATAAGTATCACATTGTGGAGCTTCACCTAATTAATTGTCAATATGTAGAGATGTAAGGATGATATGACAATCATGAACGAGTGATGTGCGTGAAGGTGATGGTGAGAAGAAACTAATGCACACACATACACACACATGGAAGAGACAATAAGAGAGATAATGGAAGGACAAATACTTATATTAGTCAAAGCTCTTACAAGGCTCACTTCACATACAAGTTAACTCAAACCAACTACTAGATAACCTAAAAAATGAGCTCTCTAGCTTTTTTTTATAATTTTTGAGGTGATTTGTCCGATTTCACATGTAATGAATGGCCTGGTAAAAAATTGCATCCTAAACTACTTTTCAGGTGTTAAATAATCTCCAAAAAATATATGAAATTTTATGAGTACACTCTACAAAGCTCTTGAAGCTGGAGGACTCCTCGTTGCACAATTGCAAAATTGGGGTTTTTATGTTACAATGTGTAGTGATTAGAATCACTATTCTTCTTCATGGTGATTTTGATATTTGCAAATAAGTATTGATGTAGGAAATTTGTTGAGGGGGCCCCTTTAGACTTGCTCCTCTCTTCACATGTCTCATCTTCTTCGATGGAAATTGCTACTACCAACACTGCCTCCTCTTGCGTCTGTTGTCTATGACTAAACCTTGTTGCAAGGATTGATCAATATACTTTTGAAGGAGATCCTGAGTGAGGATGTGCTCATTGACATGGATGCCTCTTGCCAATTGTGATTCTAACTTGTTATAGTCAATGGCCTATGTTTTGACTTGTGGTAGGTATCAATAATGACTTGAATATGTAAGTTGTTCATAAGCAAATAGTTGAAGTAAATGTGTTAGCCTAGTGATGAACACTTCTAAATGGTATTCCCAGAGCCCTGTGGTAAACATATCCTCAAAGGTCTATTTATAGCACACAGGGAGGTACTTAATTTGAAAATGCTTGACATATCAAGTCTTCCGAGATGGCATTGTACTCATGTCATAGACAAGGTCCAAATCACCATGCTCGAATCCTGACATTGATACATGTGGTGCCCTAATTTTTCAAAATATCTTAAATATCTTTTGTATCACATCAAAGATATATTTTGAGTAGCATCTTGACAGCTATATTTTTCATACGATGCAAGCAGGGTAGCCAATGTTTGATTGTTGCTATCATGTATGCAACTGTAGGGGGCTCGTGGTGGTTGCAAGTATGGAAAACTAACCCAATCTTGGAACTTCGGGGTGTACCCTTATTGTGAAAGATGGCCAAGACCTGCATCTTGGTTATGGTTGGAGGCACGTCCTATGGTTGGAACTGTGTTGTGTGCATTGGTAACTTACACATGATCCTCTTGGTGTCATTCTAGCACAATGGCAAGTAACAACATGACGAGATTCCACCTCATAATTGCAATCCAGGAAGACGTGAGGAGGGTATGATGACCATGATCAAGTGAAGTGCACAAGTGAGTGAGTGAGAAGCACACAATGCACACACATACACACACATGCGAACACAAGGCAAAATAAAGAGTGGAACAATGGAATCTTCTATTGGCAAGCTTCAAGAAAGTATACAATGCTCAAGATTAAGTTCACTCTCCAACTAGTTAACCTAAAAAATGAGCTCTCTAGCTCTTTTTGTAGTTTTTGACTAGCTTTGGCCCTGTCCAGACCTAGTGTCCAACCTAGTTAAAAATTAGGTTTCAGGGCCTATTTGAGAGCTCAAACGAAGTCTAAAGATTATGAAAATTGATATGTAAGTACTTCTAATACTCCTCAACCTTGAGGACTCCTTGGCTTGAAGAAATGCAATCTAATCTACTAAAAATGGTATTTACAATGTTGGAGTAGTGATGAAATCACTTTTGAAAAAGATTTATCTTTAAAAAAATTGGATAGGCCTAGTTGTTGGATCTTCTTTAACTGCTTTGCCTACTTGGTCATGCTTGAATCTCCCTCTGCTCTAACTCTTTGCAGAGACTCTCGTGTCTCATAACACCTTGGCTGCTTTGGCTGCTGCCAACACCCCCTCTCTCGCATCTGTCATCCCTGACAGATCCTTGTTGTAGGGAGTGTTTGATGACATTTATTTGATGTTCCTATATGCACAGTCCTCTTGCCTGATCCTTCATCAGCTGATCCCAATCTACTGGGCCTGGAACATCTGGATGTGGCAATTGTAGCTGATTTGCATGTATTGCTTGTTCTACTGCAAAGAGATGCAACAAGTGAGTGGGTATGGGAATGAAAATTTTTGAGTGGTACTCCCATAACCCTATAGAGAACATCTCCTCAAATGTCTGCTTGTAGCAAGTAGGTAAGTACTTGATGCATGCATTCTAGGCATATATTGTGTTGATGGAGGGGGTTTGACTCATATCTTATACCAAATTATGATTCCCTTTAGAAAGCCATGGAGCAAAAATGTAGGGAGCTTGGATTTTGCAAAAAGTTTTGAACACTACCGTCATTGAATCAAATCTCTTTATACACATCTTTGCGACAAGGTTCGGTACATTTTTGAATCGTGCAAACGAGTGGTGTATGGTCGAGATCATATATGCAATTGTGGGTGGCGCTCTAGGTGGAGCAAAATAAGGATAGTTAATCCAATCAGAACACCCTTTATTATTGCAGACTTTGATTGTGAATGCTTACCAGGATCTGCGACGAACAACATGACAATAACATGGGTTATATTTAATATATAGTAGCATGTTTGGCCATGTGTGCATCATTTCAGGGTAATCTGTCAATAGTCATGCATGCCAATTGGGTTGAAAAATAGCTCCTGTTTGTGCCCTTTTTGGTAGGTCATATGGCTCAAATTGAGTAGCGAATGTTGGTTCTTTCCCTGTATGCCTCTTAATGTCTGCATTAACAATACAAAATATGGCATGTATTGCATTTCTAATGTGGCAAGAGTCATTGATGGGATATGTTCTAAAAGTAAGAAGATATGAGGATTGTTTCTTCAAGATTGGACATCGATTTGATTTGTACTGCTACTCTATCATCATGGGTTTGGCCTATCTGCTCCACTCGCTTGGGCCAATCGTGTTCGTGAATTTCAAAAGTATCCTTGCCCTCTTCAGTGGCATGCCCTCCAGGTACTAGCAGAGGCTCATACAGCTCTTCAAAGCTTTCTTTCACTGGGAGTTCTACCACTGTGTCATGCTCTAGGTCTTCAACTGGAGAAGGTGGTGTCTCATATTGCAATAGCTCGGCTTGGAGTTCTTCAACTTGTTTGCAGAGGGATTCCATGTCCCCTATGGTTTTTGGGAGTGTGAGAACCTCCATCCTAGATGTGCTTATCGTGGTTGATTGCTTTTTGAGGTCAGCACATTCTGTCTCCAACTTTCGTATTATTCTAGAAAATTGGCATGTTCTTCGAGTAAGATTTTGATGTCTTCTTAGGGAACAACTTGAAACCGTGTAGGGCTAATCACTATGACTGGGGTCCTTTTCATAGTAGCTTCGAGATTATCTTGGTTTTGTTGTTACAGTCGCTTATTCTCTTACAATGCTGCAGCCATGTGCTTTCAGAGAAGCCCTAAATTTCTTCGTAGTTTTGCATTGGTGTTATTTTGTGCGTGGATCATGACCTCCAATTCTTTGATGACTTTAGCATCCACATTTGATGTCTTGGTCTCCAGTTCTATATGAGCTTGCTATAAGGTGAAGTATTCCGCATGAAGCACTTCATTGTCAGCTTCCAAAGTTGTGACTCTTGCTTCTAATCTTTGCGATTTTGTCTGGAAGGTAGCATTCGGATCTTCCAATCTTTGGTAATCATGTTGTAGTTGTGATACACATTGAATTATTGTATTGAATGTATTATGTATAGTATAAGATGCAAGGGAGATGGGGTGGAGTGCAAGGGGAATGGGAATGGGGATGGGAATGGTGGATGTTGTGTTGAACAAAGAGGTGGGTGCAGGTGAAGTTGGTGGTAGGGGGATGGGGGATGGTGGAATCATGGGGGGAGGGAAAGGTGCAGTGGGTGGTGAAATGTCCATAGGATCGGACAGTGTGGTACATGCAAGAGCTACCATGTAAGTGGGGATGGTAGCTAAAGTGATTATGGTGTGTGTGTGTGTGTACAATGAAGTGGAAGTGAGTGTTTGTAGAGCCTAACATGTGTGGGGTGGGGATACGAATGAAACTTTCCATGAAAGATACATAATGCAGTGGGGCAATGGTCGTGATTGAGGTGTAGAGAAAGATGGAGGAGGCAAATGGGAAGTATGGATCACAATGAAGAGGAATGTGTGAATGGGGATATGTGGGAATACCTAAATACCTTCGGTGGGACTTGGGTGTCCGTCTATGCTAGGTATAATGCGGTGTCCAATGATGGGCTCTATAGATAAAGATGGGGAAGTAAAAAGAACTTTGGTAATAAAAGAAAAGAGTGTGGCCTGGGAGGTGGTTTAATGGAAGGAAAAGGACATTGATGACATTGGGGTTTGGGTAATGGTTGTTAATACTATCGTGGTTTCATCAGTGGTAAAGCTATGGAGGTATCCATGGTTTTGATGGTTGCTTCTGGTTCAAATACGATGTTCGTATGTCTTTGCCTACCCGTGGCCTAGTTTTTGCTCTATGTTGATCGTATCGGATTGATTGTCACAGTGCCGTGTACACGACCTCTTGAAATTCTAGGGATTTTGATAGTAATTTGAGTGTAGTAATGAAATGCGGGTCCACCCCTTCATCTGCGAGCATCTACTCTATCAAGGCTTAGCCTGATGCGAATGAAATTTGATGCCTTTTTTGCATCTTCTTGATTGTATCATATAATCTCTGTAATTAAGGTGTATATGCTAGAGCACCTGCAAGTTCTGGAACTTCTTGTTGCTATTCTTCATGTCCTTCCTCGTGTTCATCATCGTCTCCTTCAAACTCTTCATCCTCATCATCATTTTCATTGTCTTCTTCGTCCTCGTTGACTATGGTAACTGGCACTTGTTATGTGGTTGTCTGTGGTTGAGAGCATTCCACTAGTTATTCCTCAACTGGTTCAAGATTCACTTCTCTTAGGATCTGCTCAAAATCCTCATTTGTGAGCTCTTCCAAATGTACTCCTCCGAGGAATTCAAGGTCTGTAGGGATTGATAGAAATAAGAAGTTGCTGCATCTTGGGAGGCATAGTGTGAATGGGCACACAGGTCAAGGTGGGGGAGTGACATCTAGGGTTAAGATGGCCCCTTGTGGTTGACCACATGGTACTGCTCCTTGCATCCTCTTTGAAGGGGGTCCTGCGGATGTTCGGCCCTTGAATTGTTGTACTCTATTCCACATTAGATCCCTCTGGATTGGAATTGGATAAGGCAAACATCTATAAACGATCCTAGTCAATGCACAACATCCATACAAGATTGACTTTCATGGCCATCATTTGTGTGCCAAGCGGATTTGATCAATAATCTGATGAGGTAGGTTAATGGTTAGGTTATGAGACTCTACAAGGTATAGATTGAACCAAATCTTCTTAGGTGGCATGGTGAATTTGTCTTGTGCTGGGAATGTGAAGTACTGCATGCACATTCTCAGGTGGACTGCAATGTTTGGCATCATGGCGAGTGAGGTTTCTATTCTTCATGCTATATGGTACTAGAATCTCCTTTTCAGTGGGTATGTGAATTCCTTTCATATCCAAAGCCTCCCGTACTAGGTTATTGGTTAACCTAAACTGCTTCAATTCATTTCCTCTGGTTAGCGATGGGATCAGAAACGTGCTATATGCTTTGGGATTCTTGTTGGGAGTCAGGGTGTTGATAAGATAATAACATCGCATGAAGTCGGTTTGGGAAGCTGCACACCGAATTAAATATCTAGTCCTTCTCTTTGCCACATTGCACATAGTGCTTCTGCATTCTATAAATTCTCAAACTCTCTTGTGAAAAAATGGTACTTTCCCGACTTGCCATTGAACTCTAGCTCTACCTCTCAAAGGTATGAGCCCTCTCCCAATGGCCCTGCTACTTCACTAAACCAATGGGAGGTTTTGCCCACTAGTGTAGTGTGGCTACTTGGGGGGTCTTCTATGGGTATGATCTATATGGCCTACAACTCCATTGATCTTTCGTTCATCTTAGGCATGATGGGTAAGCTCTCCATATCGACAACTTGCTGACTTGTGCTTGCCTGAGAGCTCGTTCCTACTACTTCAACCATGATATTGTTCATAGTGTCATATGCTTATCTGTTGGAAGAAGAAATTCATATTAGCATTGCATAGGAAACATGATAATACCGTGTTCCCTCTACAATACCAACATGGTAGCCGAAGTGGTTATGGAGTTAGTACGTGAGATTTTTCTTGCATCTGTGAGTGTTAATTAGTAGGTTAGTGATTTGATCCTAGGTGCATACTCTGGATGTGCATTGTGCTTAGAATGCATATATTAAGGTGTGAATGGATTTACAAAATTGGGTCAAGGGGTTTGATACAAGGTTTTACTCTCCAAATTTTCTTTGTGGGATTGCATCTTTTGGTTGTGATGATCTTTAAATGTTGCGAAACATGTCTTCTTGGATTTGTGACTTTTTGGGTACCCATTTCCAAATATTTCTAGTTGTGATTTTAGATGTGGAGGTGTTGATAGCAAATGTTTGCCATGAAGTGTATGATGTGAGTGTTTGTGGGTGGTGATTTGAGATTATGAGCCTATGTGCAGCTAGTTGAGCTAGTAAGCATGTTCTTGGGGACTCAGATTTGTCGTGCTTTAGGATCAGCCTTCATTGACCACTTTGGGACCAAAATGAAATGGTCCATTTTGGAAGATTCTTGGAATAATCTTTCTTTGTAGTCCTTACCCGAGTAGTTGGCTTGGTGCATTCTTGGGATACTATCTCTCAAGTAGAGGGGTGTTCACCCTTTTGTATCCAAATTTGTTTCACAATTTGAGTCATCTGGCTTCATGCACTCCTTTGACTATGAGCATAGATCGTCTGCTTCCTCTACTTCTTATACTCCTTGGTTCGCTTTGTCTCGATCACTTTTGGAAAAGAAGCAAGTTCCATCAGATCCCTGACTTCTTTGTTGAGAACATCATCCTTCTTCATCATAGAGTTTTGGACAAGAAGAGTTTATCTTTATGTGTGCTCCTAGAAGGACCAAGAGTTGGTGTTTTTCCTAGTTCCTTGAGTGCTTGATTTTCTAACTCAATTGTGATGCGATTTTGATTCACCCAAACCTAAAGAAGTCCACTTCTTAGGTTCAAGTTGACTGCATGATCATAGATCCAGTCTTGACCCAAGATAAGAGGGTCAGTGAGATCCTCATCTTGACACAGTAGCACCTTCACTACCATAAGAACATCTAAGATGTAGATGGGAAGCTCCACCTCACCCATGCAAGGGGTTTCCACACCTCCTAATCCTATGGGATATGCTTCTATAAGATTGAAACTTAGTTGCAATTCTTGAGACTCAGAAGTCTAACTACACTAGTGGCTTCTCTCAAGTCAATCAAAGCTCTTACAATCCTTGCACTCTCTCCCTGTCCTACCTCTGGCATCACAAAGAATCGTCGGTCAACTATTCTATGGGAATGTACACCTGATGCTTTGCACATGACCATGTGATATCTTGGAGCTTCATAAGGATCTGCTCTAGTCTGATCTCTACCCTGTCTTCTCAATTTCATTCGTCGGATGCATTCTAAGCCTTTTGCCTGTGTTTCTTCTCGAACTCGTTTTACCTCTTCCTTACATTTCTTGGAAGTGTTGAGTCGTTTCAGCATTTCCTCTGTGAGGTGTTCTTGATATAATTTGACTTTGCATCCACTGATGTAACTAGGTAGGATTTCACCTTCTAGAGTGGCTAACTGGATAGCTCAACTTCTTGATATTCTATTATAAATCATGGGTCCATAGCCTCACTTCTCCAACTTCCGTGCATGTTGTTTCAATGTGTATACCAAGACCAAGTCTCTCGCTTTCAAGCCCTTATCTTTCACATGGGCATCAAAGTATGCCTTTTGTCTTTTCTTGGCTACATAAATCTCTGTGGCTTCTCTCCATCTTGTTTCACCTAAGCGTTCCAGATCAAAGATTCTAGACGAGAGTTCATGGACAGTCCATTGATGCTCTTGTGCTACTTTCAATGTAAGGATCAAGAAATCTAGTGATAACACTGCATTTTGGCCAAATACTATCTAAAGGGTGTGGCTTGGAGCACCATTTTATAGGCGACTCGATATGCCCAAATAGCATGATGTAGTTGTTTGTCCCAATTAGAGCGTTTACTATTTGCCAATTTTTTCAACACATTACATAGAATCTTGTTTGTGCTTTTGGCTTGTCCATTAGCTTATGTGGGAGATAGCACACGAACAGCACAAGGAAGAAGAAGAAGCTTGGAGCACAACACACAAGATTGAATGTATTACTAGAGAATCTACAAAGATAAGTAGCCCATTAGGGTAATAGGCATATATATAAGCCGGGGGAAAAAAACCTCCTAAAGAGGGAAAAAAGTGCCCCGGTAGTCCTAGTGTGTTCACACACATCACTACCTAAATATATCAATGAATACCCATTAGGAGTGATGCGGTGAACAAGGACCTAGCACTCATGTATAAGGAAGTGCCAAGCTCTGTGGAAATCACTCCACAAAAGGAACTAAGCCCAAAGCTTTGTGGAAAGGTTCAAACTTCTCCCTAGGCAGAGCCTTCATGAAAAGGTCTGCAATGTTCTCCTGCAGTGGGCACATATGCCAAGCTGATCTCCCTAGCAGAGAACCTCTCCCTAACGTAATGGTAATGCACCTCAATGTGCTTAGTGCGAGCATGGAACACAGGGTTCCTCACAACTACCAATGCGCTCTGACTGTCAGTGAAGATGGTGGTGGCAGAAGATTGACCAACACCCAAATCAGCCATAAGGCATCTTAGCCACACATACTCAACATTCGCTATGAAAGCTACCCTATACTCAGCCTCACAACTGGAAGTGGCCACAGTAGGTTGCTTCTAGCTCAACCAAGATATGTGATCCCCCTTGGGATAAAACAACCCAAGTAGCCGAGTACCACCCAAGTAGTGAAAGATGCGCTTAATCGTCTGCCAATGCTTGACTCCTGGGCAATGCATAAATCTGCTCATCTGTGAGATAACAAACTGAATATTGGCCGAGTAATGCATAAGTAAATCAAGCATCCAACAGCCTGCTGATAGAGAACAAAATCAAATGCATCTCCAGCATCATGAAGACTCAGTTGTAAACCTGTCTCCATAAGTAGCAATAGGTTTACAATTTTCAAGGCCAAAATGCTGCAATAATGTGTCAATATATTTTGTTTGGCATAAAGCCATTCCACCATCAATGTGCATAAACTGAATGCCCTAATAATGATGCAAACGCCCCAAATCAAACATCTCAAATGAGGCATGTAAATCAGCCTTGAAAACAACAATATGCTTCTCATGAGGACCAGTGAGCAGCATGCCATCAACATACACCACAATGCTCCGAAGTACACCATTAGCACGCTTGACATATAAGGTGCTTTCAGTTGGTCTGTTCTCAAAACTATGTGCAATCATATAGGCATGTATCTTTTCATACCAAGCACGTGGTGCTTGCTTTAAACCATATAATGCCTTCTTTAACCTACACACCTAGTTTTCATGCCCTTTATGCACAAAGCCACGGGGCTAAAAAACATACACTTCTTCATGCAAGTCACCATTCAAAAATGTTGTTTTAATGTCCAAGTGTTGTACATTCCAACCATGATGAGCTGCAAGTGCATAGATGCTACGAACAATAGTCATTCGACAAGTAGGAGCAAAGGTTTCATCAAAATCAATGCCTCTTTCATGTGCATAACCCTTTGCAACAAGCCTAGCCTTATACCTGTCAACTGTACCATTAGGCTTATGCTTAAGCTTGTATACCCACTTAGTACCAATGGAATTCTTGCCAGGAGGCAAGTCACATAAAGACCAAGTACCATTCTTCATTATAGCATCATATTCAAATTGCATAGCAGTAATCCAGTTTTTCAAAATTTGTGCTTCATCAAATGAAACATGCTCATTCTCATCACACAGATTAGATGCAGCCATAGCATAGGAATCCGATGAAAAAGAGGCACTAAGAGAGCCTGATCGAGTACGATATGATAGAGGTGCATCTAATTTGTTGTCACGCAAAGTCTGCACTAGCCATTTTGGTTAAGTTTTTGCCTCCTCAATATCAGTTCTCTTATCAACAAGTGCATCATGTAAATTTGCATCAGAAATGGAATGATCTGCATCATCACATGAAACCTGCAAAGGCTGAGAAGTTGCCTCATTAGGACCAGCACTAGACTGTCCACCTATAAAAAGAGGCAGCAAAGTATCATACATGTCTTTGGAGCTAACAGATGTCTCCTTAGTACATGAAAGCAATGGCTTAATAGCATCTTCCACAAAAACAACATCACGGCTAACCAGAATGCGTTTAGTCTGTGGATGATACAGATGATAGCCTTTACTTTCAGAACTGTACCCAACAAAAATACATTTTATTGCTTTATCATCCAATTTTCTACGATGTTGTTCAAGCACTAATGCATATGCGAAACAACCAAAAACATGCAGATGAGCACCTGATGGCTTGCGATCATGCCAAACCTCATATGGAGTGATAGACTGTGGCGCTTTAGTGGGACACCTATTAAGTACATATGCTGCACACATGACACCCTCAAGCCAGAAACTATGTGGTAAAGCTTGACTCTTGACGATACACCTCGCCATCTCCATGAGTGATCTGTTCTTTTGTTCAACAACTCCATTCTGTTGAGGTGTATATGGCATTGTACACTGGTGTTTTATCCCACGTTCAACCAGAAGTGCATTAAAATCAGAAGACATCTATTCCCCCCCTCGATCTGAATGGAGGGTGCCCATTTTACATGCTGACATATTTTCAGACAAAACCAAAAACTATTTGAAGCACATGAACACTTTGGACTCTGCCTTCAATGGATATACCCATGCATGCCTGGAAAAATCATCGATGAAAGTCACAAAGTAAAGATAATTTCCAAAAGAAGGTGTCTACATAGGACCACAGACATCACTATGTACAACCTACAATTTTTGAGTAGCCCGAACTGAACCATCTTTTGGAAAGGAGGAAAGCTGCATTTTGCCCAAAATACAGCCTTCACAAACATGTTTTCTAGGTGCCTCAAGTTTGGGCGAAGAGGACACCATTTCAAATTTCTGCAAGCATAGAAAACTAGCAAAAATTGGATGACCAAAGCATGCATGCCAAAGCTTTGCATCTTACATAGCTTGAGAATCATGTAATGCACATGTTGAATCATTTATAGATCTTTCATAGTCTATGAGCTTATATAGCCCACGACATAAAATGTGAGAAGCAATAATCACATTGCCATTTGACAAATCATGAACTATACATCTGTCATCAACAAATTTCACAACCAAGGCAATCTTGGCTAATGCAGAAACTGATAACAGATTTTTCTTGATCCCTGACACAAACAAAGCATCTCATAAAGTGAAAGAACTACCATCAGCAATAGTCAAAATGATCTTACCAACTCCCATAACAGGATAAGAGGAGTTGTTGGTGCATGTAATAGTATTCCTTGTAGGGGCAGGCTCAAGTGAAGAGAAGAAATTGTGCTGCGAGGTAATATGTTTGCCCCCACTGTCAAAGTACCAAACATCTGAGTCTACTGCAGACATGCACTGCTCATGAGAAGATAGGTCAAAACTGCAAACAGTAGTAAACGCCCATTCTTCATCCTACACAAGGTTAGCAGACTCTGTTTTTGAGTAGTGGCCTTTGCAACAACCATTCCAACCTCTTTTTTCTTTGCCTCTTTTGCAGCTAGTTTAGGACAGTTCTTTATGATATGATCATTTCCTTTATAGCACTTGCAAAACAATTTCTACTTTTCTGATTTCTTTTCATCTTTGTCTTCCCTCTTTGATTGTGCACCATTTACAGATTTCTACTTGCTAGTTGAAGAGCTCCATTTTCCTTTGCCCTTTTGATTAGCCAGGAAAGCTTGATCTGCAACACGTATGATGGACTTGTTCTGCCTCGACTGATCTTCTTGCAACAAAACAGAGACTAACTCCTCAAATGATAAGGCATCTGGATTGCCTTTCATCATCAATCGAAGAGTAGAAAAAAAACTCTGATATCAGCTTTATGCCAGAAATGCAAGCAGTTCATGCTCATCGTGAACTTATGGAGGAGCAAAACCATGACCTATTACCACAAGAAGTGAACAATAGTGGTTTTGATGCTCCTTTTATAAAGGCTATCAATATGCTTACCGAGGTAGTAAGTGTTATAGAAGCACTAAATTATGTATCATAGAGACCACTACAATGTTTTGACCCCTATCATGTATGCCTTCTCCCTTGAGTAGGACTAAACATTCAAGTGCCAATTCCACCCAACCTCTCTTGCACATCCAACCTTTGAGGACACACATCCCCACTTGTCCCACCAATTGATACAACATCCCTAATTGAGCCTCCTATTCCTTTGATCATTGCCAATTCCCCCCTCTCCCAAGAATTCCAATCTACCTTTGAGACACCACCCACCACACCATCCCTTTCTCGTGTTCCAATCATGTCCCCACATTAATCCCCTCCTCATACATACAACCCCTCAGATGAAACTATTTTTGTAACTTCACCTCCCACAACCACTATTTCCACTCCCATCTCTAGTGTTCCTCCGGTCAAACCACCCATTGCACCATTTCCACCCCCTGTCCACCCTCCATTCCCACTTGTGCCACCCATCTGCATACCCATTGACCTATCATTTACATCATTTAACACAACTACATCCCTATCTATCCCATCCATTCTGCAATCCTTCCTCAACCCTCCTACTCATCCATACTTATCACAAATAACATTACCATACACCGCTCCAATCGCTTGACCCTCCTTATTAGCTAGTTTTGTTTTAACACCTACATTTTCACCAACACCAATATCACTTTTTATCATTGATACTATGCACACCACCATGCCCGATGCAATGGACATCTCACCATCCACACTTCACATAGAACTCCCTACCCCCCTCCACTAACATCACAATCACTCACAAGCATGTTCACACCACCATTCTCTATTCCCCTCCCCTCTCCCTTTCCTACTGCATTAGATACAGATACTCATACAATTATGCACTCCAATCCCATCTACTCATCATCCACCATTGATAATGCACTACAACAAATGTTCATGAGCATGCATCAAGTCCATGAGGAGTTTACTTTAATAGGTCAATGATACCATGAGCTACAAACAACCACTGTGCAATTGCAAGCACCCCTCAAATGCTATGGAAGTTCAATTGGAGCAACATAACAAAGAAGCCACAATATAAGTGGAAGAATATCTTTGAGTATAGATAGAGTAGAAGTTGCCAAGGCAGACTTGGATGAAACTAGTAGAAGAATTGGAGAAAACACATTCTTCACACATTGAACCACAGTTACAAGTAATGGCTATATGTCCACTAACAAAATTTAGTACAAACCCTACTTTATGTACTTGTTTGTTGGCAACAGCCAGAGCAGCCAAGGTGTTAGAAGACAGGGGAGCCGCTGCAAAGTGTTAGAGTAGAGGGAGAGTCAAGCAGGACCAAGTAGGTAGAGCAGTCAAAGAAGATCCAACAACTAGGCCTATCCAATTTTTTAAAGATACATATTTTTCAAAAGTGATTTTCATCAGTACTCCAACATTGTAAATACCATTTTTGGTAGATTAAACTCCATTTTGTTCAATCCAAGGATTCCTCGACCTTGAGGAGTGTTAGAAGACCTACATATCAATCTTCATAGTTTTTAGACTTGTTTGAGCCCTCAAATAAGCCCTGGAACCTAATTTTTAACTAGGCTGAAGCTAGTCAAAAACTATAAAAAGAGCTAGAGAGCTCATTTTTGAGGTTAGCTAGTTGGAGAGTGAACTTAATCTTGAGCACTGTATACTTTCTTGAAGCTTGCTAATAGAAGATTCCATTGTTCCACTCTTTGTCTTGCCTTGTGTGCGCATGTGTGTGTATGTGTGTGCATGCTTGTGTGCTTCTCACTCACTCACTTGTTCACTTCACTTGCTCATAGTCGTCATATCCTCCTCACGTCTTCCTAGATTGAAAATTATGAGGTGGATCTTCTCACATTGGTACTTTCCATTATGCTAGAATGACATCGAATTGGGCACTGTGTCGGGGATCGAGCTTTGAGGACGAGCATGTAATGGTATAGGTAATTTCTTACTTTTTACTCTTCTACCTGCTTCGTCATCATCACCACCATCTCTATTCTCCATCTCCTCCCATCATCATCTTAACCATATTGGTCATATCCCCACACTCCATCTCCATTTCCTCATTTCACTAGTGAGTGTGTGAGAGAGAGCGAATTTGTGTGTGTTGTTTTTGACCTAGGGAGAGATCGACAAAGTATCAGATCATTTGAGGCTAATGTCACCCATACAACTAGGTCATGGTCCCAACAACTTAGTGATTATTCCTACATACTCAGCTCGAAAACGAGTGATTCACATATGTCCTTTAACATGGAATGACCAGTAGGTAGTGCAAACACAACCTATTTACAGACACCAGAAGGTCCCTATAAGTTATAGTTGGAGTATATTAGGACTAACCGATTAGGTGCATGCATCTATGAGGATGGTCTGATGCAATCAATTGTCCAACTCAAAAATCCCAATCAACCCTTTGGACTTGAACATCCAGTGGTTAAGTTCAAATAGGGTTCGTACATTGATAAGCAAGGAACCATGTATGTGGTTACAAGCTTATCGGAGAGGACATATGAGTTCAGAAATGTCATTCCCAAGAATGAGATACGAGACCTAGAGCAAGGGGACCTAGGACGAGAACCCAAGACTCCATGAGGCAACTCTATTTTGACCAGAGTGGGTCTCCCAAGACAACAAAAGTATAGAATTGTTCTTGAATAGGGAAATGGAGGAAGCTTTTTGGAGATTCAAGATAGATCAACGTAGTGAAATAGGTGGAGTCACAATCTACAAGTTCAAAGATCTGGCGATTCTGGGCAAGTTTGTCTATTTGGATAACACATCACAAAGAATATTCTTGGTAATAGAGCTTGGTAGGTATGCATACACTTGGAAGGGGAAATTAATTTTCCCTCCTCCAAGACCTAATGCTTCCCATGGGCACTAAGGAGTAGGATCATCCTAGACTCATGAAACTCAAATGGAAAGAGCTAGAGAGAGGCCTGAAGTGAGCTTTGCAAACCCCTTAGGAAGAGAGCGGTCAAGATTAGATGTAGAAAGAATAAGTCAAGAGAGACACGTAAATCCTAGACATCAAAGAGGCATGGATGAATTTCCCTTGTCTATGCCTAGGGAACATCCATGAATCTTGTGACCTACTCAACTAGTTAAGTCCATGAAGAATTACTTCGATGGCACTGGAGATCCATATGATCATGTAGTAGAGTTTAGACAAGTGTTGAGAGATGAACAAGTCGAGGACTTGTTCACTCAGTACAATGCCTTTGGGATAACTCTCAAAAACACTGCCTTAACATGGTTTCAATCACTGCATCAAGGTCGGTTCAAGAATATAGACCAATTACTAGAAGCATTCATTACTGCATTCTCTGAAACTAGCATAAGACACAATACTTCCTCGTTGATACATAGCTTCAAGCAGACACCCTAGGAAATGGTTAGACAAGCAAGAAGAAGATTTAGAGAATACCTCGAGAGATGCCCTATGCCAGAATTACCCACACCTACCAAACAATTGTCTTTATTCTTAGATGGTTTGTTAAGTACCAAATTGAGATCCTATGTGTACCTAAAGGACCCTAGATCCATAGAAGAGTGTGTGCACATGTGCATAGACATTGAGGATAATCTAGGGGAGGAATTATAACTTACAAAAATCTATAAAGATTTAGATAGCTCTACAAGCCTCACTTCCAAACCTTTTACATCTAAAGAGGAACTTGCAGAGAAGGTAGCTCATAAGTTAGGAGTCTCTAGCAAACATATACCTAGATTTGCTCGAGTGAAACGATGTTATACCTGTGGAGGAGACCATATGGCTAACGTGAGCCCAATTATGGCTCAACCCCAAGCGAACCCTAATAGCCAATTTTCCACCATAGAAAGGAGATATACAAACCACATTGCACAGGATTGCCCATATAACAAGCAAGTGATTAGGCAAAGTTACCCACTGCCATATCCACAGCAAGGAAGGTACTAGAACCAGTACCCACCACAACAGTATGGTAGAGCATAGCAACCCTAGTAGCCACATTATTCGGCACAACAAAGGCCTCAACCAATGCTAGTTCAACAACCTCCATCTCCAGCCAACATGATCCCAACGAAGTATGCAGCCACTGAAGAAAATTTGAGCAGAGCCTTAGTGCCAACATCATCGTTGATCGCAGAAAGATACCCTTATAATCATAGTTTTGACTCCAATGAAATGGATATTCCACTGGTTTACTATATGCAGTCATCAGAGCATAACGAGACTTGCTCTTACGAGGATCCTAGAATATGCTAATGTCATGTATGCTAGTCCTAATTCTAGGCCCCAATCTAGATAGATAAGACCTCCACCACCTAGAGGACCATGTTACAAATTCCAAGGAGATCACTTCATTTGTGATTGCCCTATACCTGCACCTATGCAACCCCAATTAGTGACCATTCAAGGTTTTTGTCAAGATTATGGAAAGCAACATCTTTTACGAGACTATCCTAAGAACCCAAACAATAACTGCCATTCACATTATTGGGTTAGTAGTAGATTCTACTAGAAGTGTGACTTCCACCACCCCAATGCAGGTAGTCACCAGAGCTCAGGCATCACAACAAAACCAAGGCTTAGGGCAAGAAAAGAGTTGTGAGGTAAATGAGATTGAGAGTACAACCAAGAAAAGGACAAGATCCTGGAAGGACAGCCATGAGCGAATGAAAAGACAATGGTCTAAGAAGATGAGCGAAGTTGAGGAAAGCCTAAGAGAAACAAATGCCAAGATAGTTGAACTCACATCTCAAACACACTCTAACACATCATCACCATCTCCTCCATCCCCACCACCATCTATTCAATCTCATGTAACCCCACCACCACCTAGAGTAGGATCAGTCCTAGCAGATCCCACTCTCAAAGACCTAGACATGATGCTTAAAGCATATCATGCCAAAATCCAAGAAGGGTCAAATGTGATAGAAAATGAAAAGTGTTACTTTAGAGCAGACCTAAAGATTGAAAAAACCAAGTTTTGTGCTAAGATGGTATAATTGGCCCAAACCATGTTTGAAGCTTCTCGACTCTTCAATTACTCTAATTCGATTAAGACTCAGTTGCATTTTGATGGACTATTAGAAAGATTGGAGAGTTTAATTGCAAAATCTGGAAAGGAAGCCACCTCCGAGGGTAAGGACAAGGCAAGTGAAAGAATGAGCATTCCTCCCAAGGAAGCTTATGTGCCTAATTCCACTGAACTAGACACCTCTTCTTCTACGAATCAATATTCCCAAGAATTTATAAGAGAAATTCAAGAAGAGAAATGGGCAAAATAAAATGAAAATCCTCCTCCCATTGAGCTTTTGGATGACCTATATGATCAATTCCCACAAGATATTCCTTCTATTTATGGAGAGCAAGAGGATAACTAGTATAGTGAATGATTAGACTTTGAGTCTAATTCCCTACAAGAATTGCCCCATTTCACAAGTCCATGGGAAGCAAAATCTACTTGTATGAAAGCACCCACTGTCATGGTAAGAAACAAAGACTCAATCCTTTCTAGAAATAGAGAGGTAATAAAGAACACTAAAGTGTAGTGCAATCTCACTTTAGAGGAGCTACTCAAGATTAAGCCAGAATTGTGGAAACATGTAGCAAATCAAGTACCAAAAGTAGCCAAATCTCATTCCTAGGTAGGATCACATAGAATGGTGCCATAAATACTCCTAGATAAGATAGGAGACATGAGTGAAGGAGAAGAAGGAAACACCTGTCTTCCAATCACTCATCAAGGTTACACCACCAAGGCTATTTTGGACTCGGGGGCAGGAGTTGCAATTGCTACCACTTCCCTATGGAAGCGTTGGGGCAAACTAACACTCAAGCCAACAAGAATGAAACTACAAATGGCTGATGGTCACATAGAGAGACCTTTAGGACTGCTAGAAGGGATAACTCTCACTACTTTTGGTGTAGAGTTTGAGCATACTTTTTCCATATGTGACATTAGCAAAAACGAGGCCTATGAGATGATTTTGGGAAGACCATTCATGAGACAATTGCAAGTAGTGCAAAATTGGGGAACCAATTCTTTGTATTTGCAACACTTAGGTGTTACAACTAAAGTCAAAGATTACTCTCATAGAGATGTGCCCCTTATACAGTGGAATCCCATCCATAGAGCTCGAGATGATACGGAGTCAATGCGTTCCATAGGATCAGGATCCTCATGGATGCGTGAAGACACTCACCTATGGATGTGCAAAGTGGTAGTAGAAGAAGAGAAAAGAGAGAACATCAGAGAGGTAGGTGCGAAGGAAAATCATAGATCAATTCGAGACCTAGCCTATGCACCTATAGTATTTCCGGATGAAGAGTTTGAATCTCATGCTTGGGATGAAATTCTAGTTACAATGGATGTATCCATCAATGAAGAGCAATGGACACCACATTATGATGAAGATGGCTATGACATTTCAATTTTCACGATAGAACCAATAACATGTGATTCGGTTATTGAAGAATGTGAGCCTAGCATGGAAGAAATTGTACAATCAAGTGACTCAGACTTACGATCAATTATTATGGACCCTTTTTGTGCTTCAAAATAAGAATACCTCTGCGTAGTAGAAGCCCTCTCTCAAGGATGAGAAGAGCTTACGAATGGTGTGAGATTAAACATGGAGGTAACCACTAAGAGTGAAGGCAAGAAAAGAAAGAAGAGAGAAGTCTCAACAGATGAGGAGGAATGTTTGTTTGAGGTCCTTGAAAAATTCAAGAAGTATGAGATAGAAGATAGGAAAGTCATGATCAGAATGCCTAAACAAGAAGCACTCACACGAGTGGCCTATGAAAACAAAGAGATGACTAAGAAAATCATTGTCACCATAGAAGAAGGTGAAGAATGATGCACATACATAGGACATGATTTGATAGAGGACGAGGAACAAGAGTTGGTAGCCTTGCTAAGAGAATAGAGAGATGTGTCCGCATGGAGTTATAAAAACCTAAAAGTTGTAGACCCTGACATATGCTCATATAGAATTCCCATGACCTCAGAAGCCAAACCCTCTAAGTAGAATCCATACACACATAATGACAATTATGATACCGAGATCAAGGAAAAGATAGATTGTTTGGTAGAAGGCGAGTTTATCTATGAAATTGAGCACACTGAATGGGTTTCCCCCATTGTAATGGTGCCTAGAAAGAATGGCAAGTTATGTGTTTTGTTGAGTTCTAACGGCTTATCATCAATTGTTGAACTCTTGTACTATTTGTTGACGCGGTGAGTGAGCTTAACTTGTTAAAGCTCAGTTGCGGAATTCACCATGCCACAAGAACTAAGCTAGAGTGATGTTAGAACACCTCTATAATCATCAATAGCTTAGCAAGCTTCCTGAAACTGAAAACTTTATAACTATCTTTAGTGAAATCTGAAAATTCACTTTACAGAAAACTTTGCTTTTCCTTCAAGCTTCAATTCTGATCTGGTTTACTTCAGTCTTTACATTTCTTTGTTAGCTTACTGTTATATATACTTTCTGTCACTTAGACGTGTCAAACCTGTGTTTTGAACTCACCGAAATATCACCGAAACTTCACTGGATTGTCACCGTAATGTCACCATAATTGTACCGGAATCAACTGCAATTCTAGTTGTAGTTACTTCAAATGATTGTTGATGAAGTAAGGAAGTAATACCCGAGCTTTCTTCAGTGAATGAACACTATCTGGAGTTTAAAGAAAAACTTCATCATTTCTGGATGTCTTTACTTTCAGACACAGTACTGTGCATACTTGTCCCGTTTCACAGAAGTCTTTTGATCAACTTATAGTTGAGACTATTGGTTTCAAGATGAGCTATCTCTCATGAAAAACTTTACACTATGTTGCGAGATCTAACTTGTAGATGTACCGAAAAATATTTACTGAGAAAACTGTAACTGTTAACTAACTTTCACAGTAACATGAAATCACTCATATTTCTTCACATAAGAAAAATGCGTTCAATCTTTCACATGAACATGTGTTTTCTATTAGAGAAGATGTGTACAAAAATAGCTTGGCCTCACTTTGCTCATAGCTATGGAAAACTCTCCTACTCTGAGTAGTTATTCCTTACCATCTCTCTCAGATGAATACCCGGCAGTTCAGGTTCTATTATTCATCTCTACATACGCAATCTTTGGCGTCTTCTATATCACTATCCTTAATTTCTATATGCGCTATTCTATTCCGATTCTATGCGCTCTCTCTGCTCCCTTCTTCACTGTCTTTGTTATGATCTTCTATCTCATATATATATATATACATTTTGTTCCGAGATTCAAAACTCATATTTCTGGAGGTTTCTATGATCTATATTATAGTTGTGAATTTGTCCCTTCACTAAGGCTTGATTTTCTGAATACTTTGTTTCTGCTTCTCTTTGTCTTTCTTCGTCTTTATGTTTGTCTGTATGTCAAATTTGTGAGTGATTCTTCAACATGTTTGCATTAACTTGAAAAAGGTTAATGCAACCACTATTCAAGATAGTTATCCGCTTCCTATCACTAAGCATCTATTAGAAAGAGTAGAAGGCAAGGAAGTTTACAGCTTCCTTGATGGATTTTTTGGCTACACTCAAGTGGCCATTGCTCCAGAAGATCAGCATAAAACGGCCTTTGCCACAAACTGGGGCATATTCGCTTTTTGAGTAATGCCATTTGGGCTAACCAATGCACCAACTACCTTCCAATGGCTGATGTGTCATGTATTTAAAGAGTTCTTGCGTAAAAACTTGGAAGTCTATGTTGATGATCTATGTGCTCATTCAAACATTAGACACACACATATATCAGAGCTCACACAAATCTTTAACAAATGCGGAGAATATCAAGTCTGCCTAAACCCTAAAAAGGGTGTTTTTATGGTTAGACAAGGCAAGATTCTAGGACACAGTGTCAAAGAATGGCATGTCCACGAACGAGGAGAAAGTAATAGCAATTGCAGAGCTACCTAGGCCAAAGAATGTCAAGGAGGTACAAGCTTTCATGGGGCATTGTGGCTATTATCAAAATTTCATTCGTATGTATGCAGTCATTGCAAAGCCTCTATACTCCCTGTTGACTAACTTTAAGTGGATGGATGAATGTGAAAACTCCTTTAATGAGCTTAAGTGATGACCATGTTTAGCACCAATCTCGACTACACCGGATTGGAACAAGCCATTCCATGTTCATGTGGATGCATCCAATTATGCCATTGGGTGTGTACTATCACAACCTACTGGTGAAGGTAACATGGATCTGCCCATTGCTTATGCAAGTAGACAATTGAATGCGGTTGAACAAAATTATACAACTACTGAAAGAGAAGGATTAGGCATGATATATGCGGTTAAGAAGTTTAGACATTATTTGCTCGCAAATAAATTTAAATTTTTTACAGACCATTAAGCTCTATTATATCTAGTTAATGAACCTTGTAATACTGCTAGATTAGTAAGATGGTTCCTCTTACTAATGGAATATGACTTCGAAGTTGTGGTTAGGAAAGGTATAACTCACCTTAGGGCGGATCATCTTTCTAGACTAACTTCGGGAGAGTCCCCACAACGAGTATTAGATGAGCTTCATGATGCTTACTTGTTCAATCTAGAAATAGTGCCTGAATGGGCCAAAGCTATAGTGCATGTTCTCACCTTTGGACCTAAACACCCTATACTAAAAGCCGAAGATAAAGAAGTAGTGAGGTCTCAGAAATACCACATAATGGCAGGCAGCATGTATAAGCACATCGATCAAGGCATACTGGCTTGTTGCATGGAGAGCTAACAACCAAACCATGAGCAAAGAGTGGTCACCTCGACACCTGTTGTGTAAAACCCATTGTCAATATGGAAAGAAAACTAGGAATGTTCATAGAACACACATTGACTCTTCAGTTCAACCATTAGATCTTGTTCATACCAATGTGTGTGGTCCTATGTCCACTAGGTCATTAGGTGGTGCCCTTTACTTTGTCACTTTCATAGATCATGCTAGTAGAAAAATCTAGGTGTATCCTATCAAGTCTAAGGATGAGGTATTGTCTACTTTTAGAAAATGACTTGCCTTAGTAGAGACTTAGAAGGGAACTAAGCTTAAGGCCTTATGTTCAAATAATGATGGTGATACCTCACATGAATTCAACCATTTCTATCAGTGAAGAGGAATGTGGAGAGAGCTTACAACTCCTTACACCCCAGTACAAAATGGTGTAGTTGAGAGGATGAATATAACTATTCAAGATAGAATAGTTTCTATGTTGCATCACGCAAACCTTTCACAAGGCTTTTGGGCAAAAGTAGTGTTGACTGTAGTTCAAGTGATTAAGCTTTCACCTAATACTGTTAAGGCTTGAAAGTGGCACAGAAGTTATGGAAAAGCCAACCACCACATTATGATCACCTTAGAGTATTTTTTTGTGAGGCTTACATTTGTGTTCCAAAGAGTTTGAGACAAAAGTTGGGCTACAAATCTAGAAAATGCATTTTTCTTGGATATGGAAGAGATGGGCAATTTGGATATCATTTATGGGATCCTGAAACATGTTTAGTGATTAGATGCAATGAAGTTATTTTCAATGAAATGAAGATGCATAAACAACCCATTGAAGAGGTTGAAGATATCTAAGTGGTACTAAGGATATGTGTCTATGCTTGGGTGGAGGTGATGCATCCATTATTGGATACATAAGCTGTGGTAGTTGTGTAGACAATCGAAAGTCTACTTTAGGTACATTTTACACTTTATTGGTGGTGCTATTTTTTTTGAGGTCTTGCCTTCTATGTGTCTATGCTTGGGTAGAGGTGATGCATCCATTATTGGACACATAGACTCTTACTATGTTGGTTGAGTAGACAATCAAAAGTCTACTTTAGGGTACATTTTACACTTTATTGGTGGTGCTATTTCTTGGAGGTCTTGCCTTTAAGAATGTACAATTGTTTCCACTATAGAAGCAAACTACATTGAAGACAATGCGGCATGTAAGGAAGCATTGTGGCTTTCTAGATTGGCATGTGACATGGGCATACCTCAACATGTAGCTTGTTTGCCCATTGATAGTCAAAGTGCCATTGCTTTGGCTAAGAATCCGATCTATCATGCAAAGACCAAACATGTTGAGGTGACGTGTCACTTCATTAGAGATTGATTAGCCATTAATCGCATTATTTTTGAGAAGGTTCATACCTGAGATAATACTGCAGATGCTTTGATTAAAGCTCTACCATAAATAGCTTTCGACATTGTTGTCACTTGATGGTAGTTACTTGATTTGTGTTCTTGCATAGTTCCTTATACACTGAGTAACATGCCCATCAGGTGGCAGTTATGGTTTGTATACTTACACTAAGGTATTAGTTTGTATACTTACACTCATGTATCCTTGATCATTCTTTATTTTTCTCCCATAGTTTACTTTGTTCATATTGGACTTTAGTGAGAGTTATCTTTAGTGTCTATGTGAAAGACCAAATGGGACCTGGACACTCTTGTATCTATTTTTTCTAATAAAACATATTGTGGCTTGGTGAGCCGCAAAGTGTATTGAGATTGCCCATTTGTGAAACCTGCATAGAATGAACTAGTACTCTATATTCTCTAGTTTTTGCATTTTTTTGCATGTCTGCATAGATAGGTAAAGAGAAGCATTATGACACCATCCAAAAAGGTAATCTACGCTACAAGAAGCTCAGAGGCTCCCCTTCAGTATCATCCACAAAATAAATTCTTTCTAATTAGCGGTGATGTTGTTTTTATGGAAGATGCAGTTCAACACATTTGACTAGATGTATTTCCACCGAGTTTCGATTGTGTGAGAGGCCTTATTAATGGTGGGATCATTGCCCCCTCTCCATGTAGAAGATCTTAGGGAGGAAACACATGCCATTGCACAACCACTTTCTTATCCTGAAATGCCATCCAACAATACTCAAGTTCTTGCCTTACCCAACGAATATGTTAGGCTCACAAAGATCACCTAAACCATCTATGGTCAATTGGGACCTCATGTGACCTTTCATATTGAGGAACCTATCGATACACAACACTCTTACATGGCTTCCCCACCATAAGGAGGCCCTTACAAAATAGAGTATTATGGAACATTGGTGGTGCTACACGAGGTTGCAACATTGAGTTAAGATTGCATGCACCATCATAATGAGAAACTTGTGAGATGAGAACAAAGATCATGCCGATTACAAGGAGAGTGGATCCAATCTTAAGCTGTGATGAAATTATAGGCCTGACTACACTTGCATTTGTACTAACCAAATGCATCACATTCAAGACGAATATGCTACTTGAGGACCGTTGATTGTGGGTGAACGCTGCTATTGTTGCTATTGCTACTAGTACCATCAGGATTAACCTGATTGTCGCTTTAGTTGTCTGTCGTCATTAGGGTTGAGTCTGCTCGACATCTCTAGACCAGACTTATAAAATACTGAGCTTTCTACGAGTTTATGCTCTTAGGTGTGTGTGTAACCACATGATCCTGTGGATTGTGTGTGAGAGCATTTAAATGTTGATGGGTATAGTTTTTGTTTAATGAATGCTATAAATAACTTTTAGTTATCTGATCTTTGTAGTAGAGTGGATGAGCTTATAAGCACAATTTCTCCGCTTACAGGTTATCCAAAGTTCACCCAAATTTGCTGTAGCAACAAAGCTTATAAGTTATCACTTCTTGCTGAGCGATGCAGCTTCTATTTTGTGATCAAATATGCTTTCAATCTATACGCCTGTTTGAAAATATTTAAAAAAATTGACGTATCAGAGAGATGCATGGCTTTGTTTTGTGTGAGATGATAAACCTCTTTTTGAATAAAAATCTGAAGATTTGCTACTCGTCTTTTTTCAGTCTTGGCAGCAATTTGACAGCACATTTTAATAAACCTAAGTTTCTTTCAGATGATAGGCAGCCAGACTCTTTTGCTGTGATATGAGAAGTTACGATTCTCTCGATATTCAGACCCTGGTAAGCAGACATGAAACTAATTCAGATGATGCCTCTTGCGAAAGTTACCCCTTCCGGTAAAGCACACATGAAAATTGAATTCCAGTCAAAGTGATTACATTTCTATACTAATCATTCAGTTTAGCAAGCCACGTACTCGATAGCAGTCAGATGGCTGTACTGTCATGACGCTCGTTGTACCATATCACCATGGTCGCATTCGACTCATGGTGCAAGCAGAAATGATTCCTTTCGGGAGCAATGATAGCGTCCAAGGCAATCCAGGATGATATTTCTCTTGTGGCCTCGCTCAAGGTTTGTGCCAAGCAGAAGGACCTCTCTAAAGGTAACAAAATCCATGCCGATGTCCTACAAACAGGTTTACTAGGAAGGAATGTATTTGTCGACACCGCCGTCATCAACGTATATGCCAAGTGTGGCGCTCTTTGTAAGGCTCAGCTTGTATTCGATGAAATTCCGGTTCACAATTTAGCGACTTGGAATGCACTGATCGCGGGTTTCGCTCATTATGAACATGGAGACGATGCTTTCAGCTGCTATCAAAAGATGCAGGACGAAGGATTTTCTCCAAGTCCCGTTACTTATGCCTGCATTTTAAAGGCTTGCCACAGCATAGAGGCTCTCAAAGTTGGTATAGGTGTGCATGCAGAGATCGCTAGACAAGGACTGATCAGAAAAAATCAAGTTTTAGGAAACGCATTGATTGCCCTGTATGCCAAATATGGCATTCTATCAAGGGCTTGTGAGATATTCAATACGTTGCCTGCTCGTAATATAGTATCATGGACTGCATTAATTACAGGCTATTGTGAAAATGGGCAAAGTGCTGAAGCAGTTCGTTACTTTGAGCAAATGAAACGTGGAGGCCTTACTCCAGATGCAGTTACTTTTGCTTCTATACTGAAGGCATATGGTGATTTAGGAGCATCTGAAAAGGGTCAGCGAATTCATACTGAAATCATCAGAGAAGGATGGCTTGGAAGAGCCCGCATGCTTGGAAATTCTGTGCTAGATATGTATGCAAAGTGTGGTTTACTTGTAAAGGCCCAAGAGATATTTCATAAACTTCCTAATCGAGATGTTGTTTCATGGACATCTTTGATTGCAGGATACGCCCGAATGGGATATTATATTAACATTCTTGATCTTTTCAATAGAATGCTAAGAGATGGCGTGCATCCCAATACTATAACTTTCACACTCCTTCTTAACTCATGTAGTTGTTTAAGCTTAGTGGATGCCAGACAAACATATTTTGAAACTGTAAGTAAAGATTATGGTACCATCTTTAGATTTGGTCATCAACTGAATACCATAGGGTTCCATGGCTTTGAAGAGAGAGTCACAATGGTGAAAGAAGCTGTGGGGAAACTGTTGTCTTCAAGCAGTCCAGTGCTTTTGTCACTATTGGTGGACACCTTTAAAAGAATTGCAGTCTTACCGTTTCAACATGTAATTAGTAGGGATGAGAGTTTTTGTGCAGTTTCAGAATCACAAGAAGATGCAGTGCTATCTGAATTGAAGAAAACCGAGAGAAAACAATGGACAAATTCCAGCTCAGGGCATGACAAAGGAAGTGCTTTCATGTCTTTATCACCCCAGTAAGAACCTCTGTCAAGTCTTGCACATTTTATGCCCTGTAGAATGTTGTTTTTTATGGGTTAATTACTTCTGAAAATGCCTTAGGACTAGGTACCTTTGCCGTCCATAGTTCAGAGTTTATTAACGGTATTTGTCTTTCTATGACTATTTTATCTTCTTGCTTCACACCCATAGGCTTCATGTGTTATTATCTAATGCCACATACTGAAAGGAGGGACAGTTTCAAAAGTCCTAAGTATATTAGACATCATAGCTAATACAAGACAATTTGAAATTTCATGAACTTAATTGTGTCATTAATGGAATTCGCATTCTTGAGTGGTTAGAATGGTTTGCATGTTATCTAGAAGATTTATTGGCAACACGTCAATATAATTGTGGACTAATATTAACAAAGATGTTTTTTCTTTGCCCTTAAATTGATCATTACAATAATCAGCATTAGTATGTTTGCAGGAAGTTTGATTTGATGCACCTTTCATAGGTCTTCTAGTTGATACATGGGGTTTATGAGGACTTTTTGAGTTCTTGAATTTGAAGGAGTAAGAGCATGGTGAAAGCTCATGTTGCATTTGCTTGCAACTCAATTCTAAGCATGTGCTTTTAGATACATTGTAGGATTTGAAGATCATATGAATGAAGGTAGAGATCATAAGAGTGCTTGATTTTGTGAACAATTATGCAAAGCAGCAAGAGAGAAGCTCGAGAGCTTCATGATGATACCCTTGGCTATTGGAAAGGTGAAACTTTGGTCATGTCTTGGGAAGGATACATAAACTTTGAAACTTTAATGGTTGTTCATGCTAGCATAAACACACACACATATATGTGAGTGTGTATGTATATGTATTATATGTACATGTATTATATGTATATGTATTATATGTATATGTATATGTATATGTATATGTATATGTATATGTATATGTATATGTATATGTATATGTATATGTATATGTATATGCATGCATGTATGTATGTATGTATGTATGTATGTATGTATGTATGTATGTATGTATGTATGTGTGTATGTATGTATGTTAGATATGCTCAATACTCCACCCTCATGTGACGACAAATGATCCATGGTGCTCTAAGTTGTAAGGCCCCCATTATGAGGAGAAGCCATTATGAGAGCCCGGACATTTGTGGAACCCTAACTTCCAAGTTAGATGAGGTCTATGTGTGACCGTTGATGGTTGTAGATGATCTTTGTGAGCCTAGCCATTAGGTTAGGTAGGGCATAAACTTCCAAGCCATTGGGTTTCCATTTAAGGTGAAAATAAAGGCCCTGTGGCGTTGCGCGGTTTCCCCACAGAACCTTAATGGGGGGAGCGCAGAGGGGGGCTTGCCCCCTTCTGTGGGGTCCGAGGGGCCTACCCCCCGGCTCGTAGGGCCGAGACGGTAGGATTTCTGGTCGTGGAGATATTGTCGGATCGTATATTTTACCGACTATTTTGTATCTCCCGACTACGTTTATCTATACTGAACCCCCTTGTAAAAGCTATATAAGCACGGCCTCGGTTGAGCTTTACATAGCATTGCGCACTAGTAAGCCCTTCATCTAGAGTCCGTCTAGATCGCCATCTAAGCTCCATAGTGGGAGGGCACGAGTGGACAACACCATCATTGGAACTGCATTACGCTCGGCAATCTGAGAATTCGAGTTCTCTATCTCTCAGTCTGCGTCTATCTTTGTCTGCGTTTTTCTCTCAACTTTGTCTACAGGTCTATTCCGCTGTGCTGGTATTTTCTTACATGGTATCAGAGCTAAGGAGGCTCTGAGTGGTGCAGAAGTAGAAACGAAGAGGTTGCAGAGGTCTGAACAACAAAAGAGAGAAGATGTCAAGCGGTGCGTCATCATCTAAGATAGGGGGCCAAGGTGCTTCATCAACACGAGTAGGTGGTGCACAAGTAGGAGTAGCAATGATGCCGGTCATCCCAATGTTGCGGATACGGCCACCAGCCTTCACAGAAGGTAAATTTGATGGTACGAACTACAATCTATGGAAGTTCAAAATCACTTCTATTCTTGATTCGTATCAGTTTTTGGAGACTGTTCTTGGGACTGATTATGAGCCCAAAGAAAGACCTGATCCAAATAATCCTTGTCGAATGATTCCTCCTGATGCTGATCTTCTACGTGCTTGGAAATGTAGAAATGCAGATGCACTCTGTGCTCTTTTTACAAGTACTTCTGATAGTGTTCTGACTCTCATTCAGCATACTACGAAGGCATGTGAAGCATGGAACATATTGAGAAATCAATATGAAACTCGTAATCAGACACGGATTCAGAAGTTGGAGAATCAGCTTGAAGCAGAACGGTTTGCAGATGGGGAGATTGCAGAGGTGTTTAACACTCGCATAAAGAATCTACGAGATCAAATGGTGGGAGCAAGTGTTCAAAAGTCAAGTGAGGAGCTAGCTCGACGTTGTCTTCCAATCTGTCCACCTAAGTTTGATGGTTTGGTAACTGCTCTTAACACTCAAATCAGACCTCAACCACTAACTTTTGAAGAATTCAGTGCTTTACTCATGGAGGAGGAGCTTCGGCTCAAGGCAAGGAGTGGTGGTAGCAAAGGAGATGCTCCATTCACAGCAAATGCCAAAGGAGGCAAAACAGACTCTTCAAAAGATGGAGACAAAAAGAAGAACGACAAAAAGAAGTTCAAGGGAGAGTGTTTCCACTGCAAGAAGAAGGGATACAAAATCCAAGATTGTCGCATCAAGAAGGCAGAAGAGAAGAGTGGCTCTTCAAAAGGTGGCAAGGGCAAGGAGTCTTCCAACACAACAGAAATAGAGCTTGAGTTATTTGTTACGATAGAGGAGCTGTGCTCCTGCGCTGAAGATTCAGGAACGGATGACTCATGGGTGTTGGACAGTGGTGCATCTCGTCACATGATGAGTAGAAAAGACCTTTACAGTTCCTTACATCCTCTAAAGGAACCCATCATAGTAAAGGTAGGAAACAATGCAAGATGTCTTGCAAAGGGCGAAGGTACGGTTTCTGTCATTAACTCTAATGGCAATATCAGGAAGCTTTCAAATGTGTTGTATGTTCCACAAATAAAACGAAATCTACTTTCAATAGCTTCTATAACTGAACAAGGTCATCAAGTATCTTTCAGTAAGACAGGAGCTAAGATTATGGACGGTAACAACAACATTGTTGGGACTGGCATAAGGAGGAACAACCTGTATGAGTTGTGTGCTCTTATAGCCACTACAAACGTGGGCACAAGTAAGCTATGGCATGAGAGATTCGGCCACATTGGATACCTTGTACTGAAGGAGATGCATCGCAGGGGTATGGTTGCACACCTACCATCGATTGCAGATATGAAGGAACCATGTGAAGCTTGCATGATGGGCAAGCAATAGAGGAAGGCGTTTCCACAAGAAAGCAAGAAGAGGGTAAGCTATCCTCTAGAGTTGGTGCATGCTGACTTGTGCGGAAAAATGCCTACACAGGCCTTGGGCGGATCTTCCTACTTCATGTTACTTGTCGACGACTATAGCAGGAAGATGTGGGTGTACTTCCTTCGCGATAAGGCTCAAGCTTTTGGTAAGTTTAAAGAATGGCTTCAACTTGTTGAAACTGAAACAGGGAAGAAGATGAAGAAATTTAGGACAGACGGTGGTGGTGAGTTCACAGGGAAGATTTTCATCTCTCAACAAAAGTATGCAAGGCAGATATTGAAGGCATTCAACATGGAGGATTGCAAGGAAATTTCTACACCTATGGAGGTCAACACAAAATTATCTATTGAAGATACTTCACCTCCAGTGGATATTGGAAGATACAAGAAATTAGTTGGAAGTCTCATCTACTTGTGCAATAGCAGACCAGACATCTCTTAAGTTGTTGGAGTAGTAAGCAGGTTCTCTAATAAGCCTTGCCAAACTCATCGGAAGGAAAGCATGCGGATATTCAGGTATGTGAAAGGAACTACTGATTATGGTATTCTTTATGAAGAAGGATCATCTCTGGTCAGATACTGTGACTCATATTGGGAAGGAGATATTGATACCAAAAAATCAGTTTCTGGATATTGCTTTTCTTTAGGATCATGGATTTTCTCTTGGATTGGTAAGAAGCAACCGACTGTAGCATTATCTTCTACTGAAGCTCAGTACAAAGCTGCATGTGTTGCAGCATGTGAAGCAGTATGGTTGAGGAGGATCCTATGGCATATAGGAATACAAGGACAAGAGGCTACAAAGTTGAAGTGTGACAACCAAAGTTGCATGGCCATCTCCAAAAATCCTCTTTTCCATGCACGTACCAAGCACATAGAAATTCAGTATCACTATGTGCGTGAGTTGATTGAGGACGGGGTCGTGGAGATAAGCTATTGTCCCACTGAAGAATATGGAGCAGACATCTTCACCAAGGCTCTTGGGAGAGCAACTTCTTTGACACTTTCCAAAGCTTGGGATTGGACCAAGGAGGTAGTTCACCAGAGGGTGGACATTGAGAGGGGGTGTTAGATATGCTCAATACTCCACCCTCATGTGACCACAAATGATCCATGGTGCTCTAAGTTGTAAGGCCCCCATTATGAGGAGAAGCCATTATGAGAGCCCGGACATTTGTGGAACCCTAACTTCCAAGTCAGATGAGGTCTATGTGTGACCGTTGATGGTTGTAGATGATCTTTGTGAGCCTAGCCATTAGGTTAGGTAGGGCATAAACTTCCATGCCATTGGGTTGCCATTTAAGGTGAAAATAAAGGCCTTGTGGCATCGCGTAGTTTCCCCATAGAACCTTAATGGGGGGAGTGCAGAGGGGGGCTTTCCCCCTTCTGCGGGGTTCGGGGGGCCTATCCCCCCGGCTCGTAGGGTCGAGACGGTAGGACTTCTGGTCGTGGAGATATTGTCGGATCGTATATTTTATCGACTATTTTGTATCTCCCGACTACTTTTATCTATACTGAACCGCCTTGTAAAAGCTATATAAGCAAGGCACCGGTTGAGCTTTACATAACATTGCTCACTAGTAAGCCCTTCATCTAGAGTTTGTCTAGATCGCCATCTAAGCTCCAGAGTGGGAGTGCACGGGTGGACAACACCATCGTTGTAAGTGCATTACACTCGGCAATCTGAGAATTTGAGTTCTCTATCTATGAGTCTGCATCTATCTTTGTCTGCGTTTTTCTCTCAACTTTGTCTACAGGACTATTGTGCTGTTATTTTCTTACATATGTAGCTATCTATCTCTCTCTCTCTCTCTCTCGCTTTATCTATCTCTCTCTCTCTATCTATCTATCTCTCTCTCTCTCTATCTATCTATATATATATATATATATATATATATATATATATATATATATATATATATATATATATATATATATATATATATATATATATATATATATATATATATATACATACATACATATACATACATACATACATACATACATACATACATACATACATACATACATACATACATACATACATACATACATACATATATATACATACATATATATAGATGGATGGATGGATGGATGGATGGATGGATGGGGGGGGAGGGAGAGAGAGAGAGAGAGAGAGAGAGAGAGAGAGAGAGAGAGAGAGAGAGAGAGAGAGAGAGAGAGAGAGAGAGAGAGAGAGAGAGAGAGAGAGAGAGAGAGAGAGATTTTAACGTCTATTAGAGACCAAAATCAGCCTATGAGACAAAACATATACATTAGTATGATCCAATCCACTGTAATCCGAGAAGGAAAATAAAATGTGGGTACAAAACAGAATATAAAAGGAGTGGATAAAAGCTGGCATCAAGGGTATGGGGTGCTATGGGTATGCACTCTATATGCTCAATAGGTGATGTACAAATATGATATGCATGGGGAGGGGAGGCTCGGTGGTGTCATAACGCTCGAAGTGCCTGGAGTGGGTGTAGGATATAGTGCATCGGTGGGTAAGGCATCGTGGCGATCTTCAAAATGCTCTGCACATCGAGATCGACATGAGTGCGCTACTGACGTCTCCGTATCTCCATGTCATGGCGTGCGTGAATCGCCTGAATCTCTCTTTGGTTGGGACGGGCTCTCCGGAGTGGGGGTGCTCTCTGTAATGTGACACCCCGCGTCGAGCTAGGTCCTCGGGTGGTTGTGGGTCTGAAAAAATCTGTAATAGAAGTCTGGGGGGCAAGTGTATGTCCATCCTTTGCTGGAGAAGTGATGCACGGTGGCGTTGGAGCTCTACTAGGAAGCGACCTAGAGGGCGCTGGACCATCTCCAATAAAGCCCTGATCTCTCTTGGCCCCCTGAAGAGCTGTGGGTAGCGGTCTCTGATGTCCTCGTATGCCTGACATCTACATGTGTAGTGCTGCATAATCTCTCGTCCCTCGGGGTATGTGTCTCTCGCCCAACCTCAATCTTGAGCTGGTGTGATGATACTCTGAGCTGCCCAATGGCCACTCTCTCTGCTGGAGCCATGTATGTATCCATGTATTGTGGTCTCTGGATGAAACCATCCGCTGTCACAGTCAGGAAGTGCTCTCTGTAGTGTTGCCTCTTTGTGGGAAGAGGCTCCCATGGTGCTATCCATGTCTCCCTGATGTGTATCTGTAGCAGGTCCCGACGGATGATCCTGTTCCTCTCCGAACGAGAGAGGGTAATGTAGGGGTGTTGCAGAGCTAAAGAGCGCAGAAAACAGAGAAAAAAGACGGGCCCCAAAATTTTTCCGATTTGGACACACAATTTTTTGTAACATAACCACTTTTGTATATATTTTCCGTTGTAAATGCACTAGAGGAGTCCTCTAGATGCATCCCCTCAGAAGATTAGTGAATTATCCATGTACAATAGTAGGAAGTTAGCATTTTAGTGAATAAAGTGCCGGTCTCTTGTGTGAAAGGACCAAACTTAGGGCACTAGTATATAAGTCAAAAGTGACTCATTGTAAAGGACTTCTTGTCATTGTGAAGAAGAGCACTTCTGAAATTTCGAGTTTGCCTCTTTCATGCTGATTTTGATCTTCATTTTGCTCATGTATGTGTGTGTGATGCTTGAAATGCAGGTGTAGGACTGTTGTCTACCCCTTCCCCCTTGTTTTGAGTGGCTGTAGTGCGTGCGTAAGCTAGGAGAAGCAAAAACGCGGGTGTTAGTAGTTCCCGTAATTCACTGTTTCTGCCATAACTTGCAGCAGAGTGGTCAGAATTGAGTGAAACCACCACCGTTGGATTCGTCTCGTCGAGAGCTTCGAAACGAGTACCCTATTGCCTATGTTCGGAGTTCTGGGCTGGGAGAAAACCTCAAAAAACCAAAACTGCTGAAAAGAGGCTTGCGGCAACACTTCCAGTTTTTCAGTAGGTGCGGGTAGTATTAGTCTTTTCTCATGCTTGAATAGCTAACTCACTTCATTTTCTATCACGTGTGCACATGTCTTCATACACTTGGTAAGTCACTCCTTAGGATTGATAATTAAATGTGTGAAAAGAACTCCACTATATGCACTTGTATGGCAATCGAGGTATAGTCTCATTGGTACAAGTCCTTGAGTCATTGCGGCTCAAGTACACACGTTTTTGGCGCCGTTGCCGGGGAGGCACTCCACCAAGGTGCCTTCGTGATAGTTAGAGAGCAAGTGTGATCAAATCGTACTTGTAGAGGTGAATTTGTCCATTGACGAGTAGTATTCCTTTTCAACACTTGTCACTTCTCATCCTTGAGGTGTGTGTGATAAGTTTTAGGTTTAAGTGTAGGAGGAGGGAAGAGAAGGAGGAGTTAGGGTTAGGTTAGAAGGAGAGGAAGAGTGAGGAAAAGAGGAGTAGGAGTAGGCCAAAATTCTCAGAAAATCATCAAAAATCCCAAAAAATTTTAAGTTCAGTCAAAAAAGTATAAAAACCAAAAAATTTGGCTCATTTGACACTTCACAGTGTTTTGGTATCGTTTGCGAGCAGCGACCAGTATCGTGGACTTGGTATCGTGGCATTCAGGCAGTAAGAGCTAGGTTTTGAGCTCACATTGCAATCAAGACAATACCAAGGTAAACATTCTCTCAAATTATCTGTCAAAAACACTGTAAAAATGATCAAACAAGTGATTAAGAATCTGCGCAGTATCGCGGGGGGGGAAAACTGATATCTTTTTCATCTTATTGTGTGATACAGAGGTCTAGGAAGGAAGAGGAGAGTGAGAAGAGCAAGGGGGTAAAAAAAGTTTGGAAAAAATCTTACTTTTGGCTTGAGTATCGCGATCGGTTGAGTTTTGGTATCGCGATACCAAAATTCCCTTGTATCGCGACACTCGCCATAAGTATCGTATCGCTGGATACCTACCTTGGTATCGCGACACCATTCCGGTATCGCGACACTGAGTTGGTATCGCGATCGCACTCGATCTCTGGTATCGTATCGTCCGATACTAATACTTGGTATCGCGACACCATTGTGGTGTCGTATCGCCTAAGTTTCTAGTATCGCGACCTCACTTTACCGAGTGGTATCGTATCGTTTGATACGGTGGTATCGCGACACTACCCTGGTATCGCGACACTACTTTAGTATCGCGATCGTGCCCTCACAAGTGTCGTATCGTCTGATTGCTCGTCTTGGTATCGCGACACCATAGTGGTATCGTATCGCCAAGAGTAGTATCGCGATCGCACTTACTGCGGTGGTATCGTAACGTCTCCTGTCCAGGATCGTATCGCGACACCACATTGAGATCGTATCGCCTCAAATCCCTAGTATCGTAACGTCTACTTTGCCGGTATCATATCGTGGTGTTCCCCAGTGGAGTATCGCGACACTATATCTGGTATCGTATCGTCTGTTAATCTGGACAGTATCGCGACACCAGACTGATATCGTATCGTTTGGGTGTCTGGTATCGTATCGTTTGGAGCTCTGGTATCGGATCACCGAGAGCAGTATCGCCAAGTGTGGTATCGTCCAGAATTGAACCCTTCTTTTGGCAAACAAACTGAATCATTGGTAGAGCTGTCCAAAGTAAATCTAAGCAGCATAAAGAGAGGCTTCAGAGAGTGAATGAACTTGAGGTCAGGAAGAGTTCTAGGTAGTAGAAGGAGTGTCATATCCTCAGTAGGAAGTACAGCCCAGGCTAGTCATCACTCAGTCTACTTAGAAACTTCCAGTGATTCGGAAGAGGAGTTACTTATGGCTTCAGAAGACATGCAAGGACCTACACCAACAGGAAATTTCATGACTACTGTTGAAGGAGACTACCGTACCTCCTTACAATATGTGTCCACTAATGCCCAGGAGATTCCAATCTACCTGGATGGCTTAAACAGGTCTGTCGCCAGGATGGCAACTGCCCAAAATGTCACCATCATACCACGACCAGCTGTCAAATACGAGGGAGGTGCTTACATTGACAAAATGGGTCACATTTACATAGTAACTGAATTTCCTGAGAGGATCAATGAAAGAGGAGAGTTTATGGATCCCGACAACTCTGAAGAGTTAGTGTCCACCCCCAGAGGCAGGTCACAAGTATCACGGGTCTTGAGAGGAGACTTGATACCTCAAGACGACTACTTGTTGGAAGTCTACATGATTCACGGAGCAGACTTATTACTTCAAACTGACGTACCTGTTCAAGGAATAGGAGAGAGCCCCATGACATTCTATGAGTTGAAAGACCCAGATGACGAAACTAGACTCACTTACCTAGATAAGAATCAAAGAAGATATTGGCCTGTAGGTGCCCTGGACAGGGCTCGGCTGAGATATATGGGTGCGCCTGTATTTCCTCAGAGGGAGCAGGCAACTACCTCGCAGAATCCTTTTGGAAATCAACAAGAGACGGAACATACCACATCAGGACAGACCAGTCAAAGAAGTGTGCCCAACCGTACTCATGTACAGTTTGCAACTCCAGGAGTGCACACACACAATCAGACCCACACAGGGATGGGGAACCATTTCCGACCACCGATCAGACCACGACCACCTGTGGGAGGGCAGCCAGGAATGCCTCCATTATGACCAGCTTCCCCGGTCTTCCCTGTTATGCCCAGACCGCCTGAACCAATGAGGAGATTGAGACCAATCCAAGTAGCTAAGTGTATGAGAAACCATTATGATGGATTAGGGGAGCCATACGATCATATTGCCGAATTTAAACAAATTCTAAGAGCGGAGCAGGTAGAGGACTTCTTTGTGCAGTATGAGTCTTTTGGACTCACCCTCACAGGAACAGCCCTAACTTGGTTCCAACCTCTAGATCCCAATCAATTTGGAAACATGGAACAATTCTTTCAAGAATTCATTGGAGAATTTACAAAGAGAGGGATTAAACACAATTCTGCATCTTTAATCCATAGCTTTAAACAAAACCCTAATGAAACTGTGAAGACTGCTGCCCGAAGATTCAACCAATACGTGGATAGATGCCCAATGGCTGAGAGACCAACTCAACAAAAGATGATTTCATTATTCCTGGATGGACTCTCTAACGGGACCCTAAGAACCCTAGTGTATGTGAAGAGGCTGCAAACATTGAGTGAGTGTCTTCAAGAGTGCATCGATCTTGAAGATAATCTTGCTGAGGACCTTAAAGGCACTACCGACCTCACTAAATCAGAAGACTCAAGAAGCACTTTTACGTCCAATTCTAGTAATGTGGAAGAACTAGCGGAACTATTAGCAAAGAAACTAGGAGTCCAAGGACAGAGAGCTTTCCAACAACCAGCTCAAAGAGTGCCTATGTTGAGAAGGTGTAACTTATGCGGAGGAGAACATCCCACACACTTGTGTGCCAGAGGAGGAGCCGGTGCACAACCGACGTATCCATACAACAGACAGCAACAACAAGGGACTTCTTCCAACTGCCACATCGAGCAAAAATATACCAATCACACAACTGAGAACTGTCCCTTTAATAGGCAATCACGACCTGTCAATTCACCCCAATACCGACCTTATGGATACCCACCTAGAGAGCTTGGTAGGGAGATGCCTAGATACAACCCGTATCCGGTAGGAGCTCCAAGACAATACGAGCAAGCGTCGTATCCACCACCACAACCAGTGTTGGGACCCCAATTGTCACAACCTCAACAAGTTGTACCCGTGAAGTATACTCAACCGGAAGAAAACTTAGAAAGAGCCATAATACCAGCTACAGTAGCGACCAATGTAGAATCAACCAACCAAGGGTATGAACCTCCACCAGGAGAGTACTATCCATATGAAGCCAACATGATGGAATATGAACCAGCATATGACGTGGCCTATTATGGATATGAAGGATTTGATCAAACTTATGGAGCAGAAACTGCAACTTTAATGTATACAATGCCCAAGGCACAACAACCATTGAGACCTCCCATTAGACCACCAGTGCAGAGAGGACCGTGTTATAGATGCGGAGGGGATCACTTCATTCGGGAGTGTCCTCGACCTTACAACCCCCCACCACCCAGGATTTGGGAAGGATATTGTAGTGATTGTGGAAAAGAACATCTTTTTAGAGATTGCCCTAAGAACCCTACAAAAACTCAAGGTCCTGCACCAATTAATGTAATTGAGGTCTTAGAAGGATCTGGAAGTGAGAAGGAGTACACCGTACCACGGAAAGCTATTACTAGAGCTCAAGCAAAACAACAAAAAGGAAATCAACCGGAAGAAAAACCAGAGAACAATAAAACAGTAGAACCAAACATTCAAGTAGTCGAGGATTCAGAGAACTCATGTGAAAATTCCCAAAACACCAAAGTACAAAAATGGAAAGAAAGACGAGAAAAGCTCAAAGAAAAATGGGCAAGAAATAAGAGCCAAGACAGCAAGAAACAAGCGAAGGATTCTAGAAAGCATAGTACACAAAAAACACATAAGGAGATCTCTGAAACACCACCAATTAGCTCAGAGGAAAAGAAGCCAGGATCAATTCTAGCTGACCCAAAACCAGAGGAATTGGACATGTGGCTAAAAGCATACCAAGCTAGAATCAAAATGGGACCGAACATAGAGCAACACGAAAAAATCTACCCTAGAGGGGAATTAGAAAAGGAAAGACTAGCCCTATGCAGAAAACTCATAGAGGTAGCACAAACAACCCTAGAGAAGACTGTCCCAACCCTACCAGAGGCAAGGATTGCACAGGAACCTTATGACGAATGCATCAATCCAAAGGAGAAAGAACTTAGGGAAGAAGATCCCCAAGGTGAACCAGAGGCAACACAAGATAGCCCTGCATCAGCCATACCAGACTTAGAAGCAGAATGGCCCAAGGACTTGTGGGATAGAATCAGAGAAGAACAATGGAAGAAGAATGGTGTCGATCCACCACCATTTGATGAAATAGATGTGGAAGACTGTCAACCCCATCCTAACCTCGAGGAGACCTATGAGGAGATTTCAAGACTTGATAGAGGTAGAGAGGAGACCATAAGCATTTCAACATTGCCTAACTATATGGGGGAGTATGAAGGAGAGTCAGTGGTAATACGAGCACCCACGGTGCATGGAAAAGGAACAGGAGAAGGAAAGGAGAGTTCTCATAACTTAACAGAGTTAAAGAAAACAAAAGTTCAATGCCAATTAACGGTGGAAGAATTGCTTAGACTTAAACCCCAATTGTGGAAGCAGATGGCAGAGCAATTGAAACCACTGCCAAAGAATGGAGGATCAAAAGAAAAGGAACTGGGAAATAAGTCCACAATACGAGTTCCAGTCGATAAAGTGGGAGAATTCAGTGAAGGAGATGAAGGTAATACTTGTTTACCTGTCGTCTACAATGGGTACATGACCAAGGCCATCCTAGATACAGGAGCCGGAGTAGGAATTGCCACGAAGGAAATTTGGGAAAAGTGGGGAAAACCTGCCTTACGACCCACGCGCATGAAGCTCCAATTAGCAGATGGTCATGTAGAGAAACCCTTAGGAATATTGGAAAGAATCAGACTGACCACTTGTGGAGTAGAGTTTGAACACACTTTGGCCATATGTAAGTTCGAAAAAGCAAACAATTACGAAATGATATTGGGACGACCATTCATGCGACAGATGCGAGTAGTACAAGATTGGGGCAGAGATTCATTATATCTCCAACATCAAGGAAACACTACCAAGATAAACCTGCACACATTCGCTTATCGGGATGTCCCTCCATTACAATGGAATCCAGTCCACAAAGAAGAAGATGACCTATCCATTCACAGTGCTTGATCAAGTGACCAATCTTGGATGCACGAGGATGCCCAGTTGTGGATGTGCAAAGAAGCCAAGAAGGAGGAGTGTAAAAAACAAATGTGGCCAATAGGGCACCCTAATTATCGATCAATAGAAGACCCCGACTATATGCCTCAAATTTTTTCAGATGAACTCTTCGAACCACATGGCTGGATGGAAATCCTAGCCACATTAGACGTTTGTGTGAATGAGGAAGTCTTGACGATGAACGACTGTATAGACGAGGAAGGATATGACGTGAACCTCTACATGGTTGTTCTCCAAGAAGTAGAAGCAGGAGAAATTGTAGAAGAAGAGTGGAAAGAAGAGTACGAAAGCATAGAAATGGAACAGGAGTTTGACTCTGAAGAACAATATTTAGAAATCATGCAAAAGGAATCAAAAGAAAGACCGACAAAAGTCTTAGCAATTGACACCATCCCAAGAATACACGAGCATAGAGAGGACACAAGTAAAGTGGAACCTGAACCAGACCACTTCGAAGTTCCAGAACATTTTAAAAGATACGAAGTGGAAGAAAGGAAAATAGCAACTCAAATGCCTAAACGAGAAGCACGAGAAGGAGAGGCGTATGACAACAAAGAACAAACAAAAAAAATTATTGTGACGGTTGAAGAAGGAGAAGAAAGGTGCACGTATATTGGTAAAGACGTATCTGAAGAGGAAGAAGAGGAACTTATACACCTCATCCGAGAATATCGAGATGTATTTGCTTGGACGTACAAAGACCTTAAGGGTGTAGAACCTAGCATATGCGCTCATCGAATTCCTATGACAGCAGATGCAAAACCTTCTAAACAACGCCCTTACACGTATAACGAAGTTTACGCTGCGAAAATCAAGGAAGAAATTGACAAATTACTAGCGGCAGGGTTCATATACGAGATAGAACACACAGAATGGGTATCGCCACTAGTAGTAGTGCCCAAGAAAAACGGAAAGCTAAGGGTGTGTATCAACCTGAAAAAAGTAAATGCAGCAACTATACGAGATAGTTTCCCTTTACCCATCACAGACCATCTGTTGGAAAGAGTTGCCGGCAAGGAAGTCTATAGCTTCTTGGATGGATTCTCTGGTTACAACCAAGTAGCCATTGCAACTGAGGACCAGCATAAAACCGCATTCGCGACTGAATGGGGAATCTATGCATTTAGAGTGATGCCTTTCGGGCTCACAAATGCGCCAGCCACCTTCCAACGACTGATGTGTCATGTTTTCAAAGAATTTCTGAGAAAAAGCATGGAAGTATACGTAGATGATCTGTGCACATACTCAAATCAACGACCAGACCACATACCGAAACTGCGGAAAATATTCAACAAATGTAGGCAGTATAGAGTCTGCTTAAACCCAGAAAAATGTGTCTTCATGGTAAGACAAGGAAAAATACTAGGACACATAGTCTCAAGAAATGGGATATCTACAGATGAGGATAAGATTAAAGTCATATTGGACTTACCAAGACCCAAGAATGCGAAAGAAGTACAAGCCTTTATGGGACATTGTGGATATTACCGTAGGTTTATTCACATGTATGCCATAATAGCTAAGCCCTTATACGGTCTATTGACTCAGTTCACTTGGACAGACGAGTGTGAGAAGGCCTTCAACGAGCTTAAAAAGAGGCTGAGTACAGCCCCAATTCTAAAATCACCCAACTGGAGCAAGCCTTTTCATATTCATGTTGATGCTTCGAACTATGCAATTGGATGTATCCTTGCTCAACCGGCCGATGAAGGAAAGTTTGATCATCCAATCGCTTACGCGAGTAGACAATTAAACCAAGCAGAGAGAAATTACACGACTACTGAAAGAGAGGGCTTAGGAATGGTCTACGCAGTGAAGAAGTTTAGACATTACCTCTTAGCCAACAAGTTCAAATTCTTCATAGACCATCAAGCCTTGTTGTATCTAGTCAATAAGCCTTGCAACACAGGGAGATTGGTACGATGGTTCTTGTTACTAATGGAGTTTGACTTTGAGGTAGTAGTCAAAAAAGGAAACACACATGTGAGAGCAGACCACCTTTCTAGGTTAAAACACGGAGAGCCACCTAGCGGAGTACCCGATGATTTACCAGATGCTTATCTGTTTAATCTGGAAGTATGTCCGAAGTGGGCAGAAAAATTGACCCCTATACTTACGCATGGCCCTCAACACCCAATCAACAGAAATAGCAAAAAAGAAATTCTTCAAACAAGGAATTTACACATTGTTGCTGGAAGCGTATATTATAAGGAACCTAACGGAGTTTTATTGAGATGTGTAGAGGAGGATGAACAAAAACAACTGATCAACCACGCACATGTGAACAAGTGGAAAACCCATCAAGGAATGCATGGAACAATACGAGAATTAAAAAGATTAGGCGTATATTGGCCTGATATGTCCAAGGACGTTCACGAGCATGTAAGTAATTGTGTGGAATGCAAAGAAATTAGCTCAGAGGATCATGTGTCCTTACCCTTTTCTACCATAGCGCCTAATTGGAGTAAATCATTAGTGCAATTCCTCAAGACGAAAGAGCACGAAATAGGAGCTAGTCTAGCAAGAAAGCGATCCTTAGAAGAAATGAGCAAGGATTATGTGATAATGGGGAAACAACTGTTTCGAAGAGGAAAAGACAATCAACTCAGATTATGCGTGCATGAAGGAGAATACCTTCCCATATTAGAAATGGCACATGCAGGAGCTGCGGGAGGACATTTTTCAGCAGATAGAACGGTCAAGATGATTCTCTTTGCAGGCTTGTGGTGGCCAACTCTACATATGGACGCAGAGACATATGTGAGAAGCTGCGAAACGTGCCAGAGAGCAAAATATCCCATTAGAAGAGATGACATGCCTTTAAGACCCATGGTTTGTGCGAGAGCATTCACCAAGTGGGGAATTGACTTCATAGGACCTATCAACCCACCTGCAAAAGGATCACATGCGGAATACATCATAGTAGCCACCGACTACTTGACAAAGTGGGTAGAAGCAAAAGCCACTCGAAAAAATGATGCTCAAACCACAGCAAAATTTCTCTTTGAACACATTTTCACGCGATTTGGACTACCGATCGAGATAGTGAGTGATCGAGGAACCCATTTCCTAAACGAAGTCATTGAATCGCTAATGAATGAATTTCTAGTGATCCACAAAAAATCAGCCCCATACCATCCTCAAGCCAACGGACAAGCCGAAAGTTCCAACAAAGTACTATGTACTGTTTTGACAAAGATTGTCAATAATGGAAGGTCAGATTGGGACAAACAATTGCATCACGCAATTTGGGCCTTCCGAGTGGCATATAAAACGGCCATTGGAACTACACCTTTCAACCTAGTGTATGGGCAGAATGCAATTTTGCCAATTGACTTCTTAGTGCCTACATTAAAAGTGGCCCAGCAATATGAGTGGAACGGTCATGAATTGTCTCAGCAATTAGATCAAATTGAAAAGCTGCATGAGACTAGATTGCAAGCGGTAGCAGGCATCTATGCCGCTAAACGGAGACAAAAGGCATACTATGACTCACATATTAAAGATAAGGGACTAAAAGAAGGCGACTTAGTCCTAGTATACACCCTAAAACAGCACGCAAAGAAGCTCCAAAAACGCGGATATGGTCCCCTGATCATAAATCGAATCTCCACTAGTGGTGGAGTCAATCTCGCCACACTAGACGGAGACATTCTTCCCAATTACATCAGTGGATGCCGAGTGAAACGATTCATGGAGCCTCTGACCGATGAAATGCTAGCTAGACTGTTGGGAGCTCAAAATAGGAAGACGGAAGAAGAACGAATTCGAGAGGAAGCCCGCCAAGAAGCTCTAGAACGCATTAGAAAACGCAAGGAGTGGATCAGGCAAAGAGATGAACGCTATATCCAAGGAGAAGAGCCCATCCCTATGGCAAACTACCAGGTCAAAAATGGTGACGCCACGGGTATATGTAAAACACAACCTTACCTAAACCTAGGGATTGGTCAGACGGAGTATAAATTGATAGACGCATTGATAGACTCAGGAGAAGGCCTTAGCTGCATGCGAAGGAGGATAGCGAACGAATTGCAATTGGAATTGAATCCCACGAAAGCCAAACTAATAGGAATTGGAGGTCACACCCTAGACTGTATTGGAACAACTAATGTGTCCCTCCACATAGGAAATTCCTCCATGGAACAAAGAGTCCTAGTATGTGAAGATAACGATTTAATGGAAGACTTCATTCTAGGACAAGACTGGATCATTGAAACAGAAGCATGTATCCATCTGGCTCAAGGATATATTTCAGCCACGATAGGGCATAAGGAGGTTTTCAGCTTGCTTGAAGAGAAACCATGTAACCAAGCCATGTCAATACCAAGATCAGAGGAAGTTCAAGAAGCGACGAAAGATAGTAGCGACTGTGCTCAACCCTCAGAAAGCAAATGCATAGATACTGAAACCTTAATCATTCCGACATCCCCTGTAGCGTCGAAGAGACCCGAAGTGAATGAGGATCAGCCAACCATCGAGGAGACGCCCTCTCCTAAACGGGCTCAAAGTATCCAAAGTTCACACTATTGGAAACTAACAAGCAGATACTCGAACAGACCACCATCCAAATATATGTGGGTACGAAAGGAGCAGGTACAGAGTCAAAAAATGTCTACAAGCGCTTTGAAGAAGGAAACGGACATCACCAAATCAGCTACAAAGAACTACAAACGAAAAGAACCAGTACAAGTATGGATAGCCAAGCCCCTGCTTGAAGCTCAAGGATCTCGACATCAGATATGGATTCCCAAAAAGGTCATACAAGCAGCTAAACAGAATATGAAGACCAAAGAGGAAACACCACAGCAGACGAGGCAAAAGTCAACAACACATATGAATCATCAGAGAAGATCGCCAAGAAAGGCCAAATTCAATCGGACAAAGGATCAGACAAATGGAACACGAGCAACTGCACGAATAGAGAAAACCCAGCGACCTCTCTCAGTGTTCTCAAAATGGATCTGGAAACCCAAGCTACCACAAGGAGCAAAAGATCGAGGAGATAAAGCACCCGATTGCACTCATGTTGTGTCTGATGCACCCAAAGTAGGCATGATAGGGCCATATTACAAGGCCAAGCATTCGGCACGTCTTTTTTTTACTTCCGGATAGTCACACACATTTTCCCTTGAGAAATGGGAAAACACTTGTACATACCTAAAAATATTACTCCAAAAATTCAATAAACGCTTCGGCTATGGACTAACTTTTATGTTTTCTTTTCAGCGAAAAATATAAAAATATATGAAAAATTCAGGTATTACCCTTCTCACACCCACGGGAAAGGGACGGCACCAGGCACTCGAAGCAATATCAAATTATTAATCAACACATGGTGGAGGATTTCTGGACAGAATATGGATACTAATTCATGCTCTATATTAAGTGCAGATGGCTTCTGAAGACTCTGAAGCTACAATCCAAGAGGAGGTCCAAGAATTTCCTCCCCAATGTCTTACGAAAGCAAAAGGACATTGGTTCAGAGATGAACAGCCTGTGGAAGAGTATCTCTTCTTGGCCAACATAAAGATCATGGACACGGATCACCACTTTCCGATTATGTCCCAGGACTTCAAGCTTCTGCATGGAATGCCATCTACCATCGATGTCATGAAGAAAGCATGAATTCACAAGTATTTCGAGCTACCTATCTACAAGCCGGACTTCCAACGATGTACCCAAGTCATGAACACTTTGAGACCAGCACTACATGATCCATTGGTGCCAGAAGCCAATGTGATGGATAAGAACGGCGAATGGGTAGTCATTCAGTTCTCCCACGACTTAATCAAAGCAGCTTTTGAATGGGAGAAAGATGGTGTCAACACGGCCAAAGAAGAAATTCGTGGAGCAAATACTAGAACCTTTGTCGACATTAATAGAGTGGATATTGAAGAGGAAGTCAGGTTGATTCATCAACACTTCTGCTTCCCGAGCATGAACAGATACACGGCCCCTCAAAAAATTATTGTCCAATTGTTGTCTCATGCCACAAAACAGATCGGCAATCAGGTAAATCTCACACCATATGTGCATAAAAGATTGTTCGAGGCCAAGAAGAAATGGGAAAATAAAAAATTCCTTAATGGAACCACTGCCCTCACAATCATGATTTACCATGCATTGGGCATGCGCGAGTACTTGAGGGAGATGCCATCTTCAATGGAGCTGGCTCAATATGTCAAGAGTGCTACAGTATCCAAACAAAAGAAAGGGAGTAAGCAAGCAGAAGAAACAGAAACAAGTTCACAACCGAGGATGAGAGGAACCATGAGAGGTACAAAGCGGCCTAGAGAAGTTCCGCAGAAAGAAGAAGAAGCACCACAACCAAAGAGAGTACATGTGCTGCCTACCACCACCACTCAAGGACCCAGGAAAATTACGGAAGAAGATTTAACTCAAGCACTGGAGGAGACTCACAAGTATACAGAAGGGCAAATCAATCTACCAGTGCAAGGTCATCATTATCAACAGGCTGCAACAGTTCAAAAACCCAAAAGAAAACTTACTAAGGTACACAGGTATCGGGAGATTGGGCTAGACAATTCAAGTTCAGGATCCGATGCCCAAGAAAAGCAAACTACATCATTATTGGATGTAGATATTAAAAGTGAATCGAAAGATGATGGCCAGTGGGCCGAATTAAATGAAGTCAATTATGACGAAGCCCAAGTTGACAACAAAGAAAAAAGTCAATCATCGCTGGCAGACCAGAAAGCGACCACAGAGAAGGCAGAAGAAGAAGGGCAAAACATTATGCAAACGAAGGATGCCTCCATCACCCACATAGAGGAGGACAAAACTGATAATGAGGTGCATGCAATGGTATCTGAGGACAAGCCTCAAGAAGAAGAAAAAGAAGACGAAGAACCCTTCACACCACTAAGGGTTGTGGCAGAACCGTCCCCTCTGGATGTAACATTTCAAGGGAGTGCCACGAAAATTCGTAAAACAGTCGAAAATGAAGCGGAAGTTAATATACAACTACAGGTCCGACAACCACACAAAGAATTGGTCCATGTAGCACAGGGACAAGATGTACAAACAGGAGAAACACCGGACATAACAAAGACATGGTTGAATGTGGATATAGCTCAGTTCAAGCCGGTGGTGCAGGATATGATCCGCACGGCACTCGACACTCAACAACTGATGCTTGATGCTGATGAAGATTACGACCAGGCCATGCTCGACAAACAAAAGCTTCAGAAAGAAGGTATGCATTTGGCAAAGAAATTATCTAAAGTAGAAGCTCAGGTGTTGAAGAAACAGGAGGAGATAAAAACAACCAAAACACAATGCAAAACATTAGAAAAGGAGAATGCCCACCTGAAAGAGCAAGTGTTAGAGTTGACGAAGAAACTGGAAGTATCGGAGAAAGAGAAAACAAGAATACAGACTCGTAGCAAAGTACTCGAGTCACAGCTCAAGGTGAGCATGGAAGAAGCAGACCAACTAAGGGACAGAAACAAAGAGCTAATGACAGCTCTCCTCAGTGATCAACCATCGACAGATCTTGACAAAACAAATGAGGACATAAAAGACATGGAAGCACAGTTGACCAAGATGGCAGATCAGCTCAAACAGGAGCAAGAGACAGTTGCAGAATGGGAACAGAAATATATGAATGATACTGCAGCTCTACGAAAGAAATGGAAAAAAGCCGAGAAAGATTATTTCCGACAGTGCAAGGAAGACACAGATCACATGCATATCGTGGCACAGGAATTAATCAAACATCAAGAAAAACTTACCAAGGCTGAAGAGGAGCTCAAGAATAAAGATGACATCATTAAACGGCTGCAGGAGCAGATTGAGCTAAAAGAGAAACAAGGGACACCAGTAGTTCCTCCAGAAACCACGGCTACTGTGGAGGAAGAGGTACGTCCTCTCTCTCCTCCCTTGTATCATTCACCAATACGGGCGGAAAAGGAGGTTCCACTAGAACCTAACACACGCGACATTGCAGAATTGAGCAGACCAGAAAGGGCACTACTGGTGTCCCAGCTCACTGCTCACTGCTGATTTTGAAGATCAAATAATACAAATAATGAAAGAAGCTCGAATAGACAATAAACAGCTAGATCAAATTTTGAAGCCCTTCAATGTACCATATGGTCTACTTAAAGAACAGACGCGCATGTATATAAAGACTACCACGAATAAAGATCCGGACCATAACCTTCAATTCCAGCATGACACTTTCAAGTATACTCAAGAGGAATTTGAGAAGGCGGATCCCATATGGCGAAGAAAAATTTTGGAGAAGAATCCGACTTTGCGGGTACAGTGGGAAGCATCACCATATGCGCTTCAGGTAAACCCATCATTTTGTCCTGTACCCCGCAGACGCTCTTGGACGCAATTTTGGGAAGCACAGCGTCAAGGCACTATCAATAATCAGTGGCTAAATTACCCATTACTACCTAGTCCGCCACATAATTATCTACCCACTGAAGAATATATGGTAAAGACAATGGAATTCTGGATTGCCAAATATGCCACAGTGCCGGACTTAGCAGTCAAGATGACAAATAAAATATTTAGCATGCTCATTATAGTGTTAAAGGTTTTCCAGCATGCGAAGTACACATTTTTGAATTTCATTGGCATTACACAAGGGTCGGAAGCCCTCATTTTTGATCTATCAACCATTCCGAGCCGACTCACCATTATGGCATACTATTCCCGCCTTATGTTTTTGCCATCGACTTATATGCAGACCTTCGAAGAAGCATTCTTTACCGGCTTCTTTGAAATAGATTCGGAGATTTTTGTAAAAATGACTTCCAATTTAAATGCAAGGCTGGTGGCCTATGAAACAAGCTTTTTTGCTGATCATCGACAGGCGCCAGAAGACGGAGTGAAGTCAAAGCAATGGAAGGAATTCATGATATGTCATGCAAATCTGCTGAACCAACGAGAGCAAACTGCCATTCAAACATACACGCGTCGCCTCAGAAAGCCTGTCGAGGACGACAGAGTTCAGGAGGAGGGACGTGTAGAGGAGGGACAATCAAGCAAGAAGAAAAGAAGAAGAAAATCAAAGTCCAAAACTATTCATTAAGAAGAGAAAAAGAACATATCTCTGCAGGAAGCCCCGCAGGGGCGCAACACCCATCTCTGCACAGAGCCCCGCAGGGGCACGCACCAGGCTACAAAGCTAAACCCCAGGGTCCCGAGTAGTGGACTTTTCAAACATCAGAGTAGGACCAAAAGTTAGAAAGGGGTAGAGGCTGAAAAGTTGAAGAGGGTGACTAAGAACATCACATTCCTAGTCACTGGTGGCGTGCGTTGCAACCCGAGTCAACAGGCAAGACAACTACATCAGGCTCTCGAGTTGTAGAGCTTGAATCAAGAAGGCCATCGAATCTGCATGTCTGTCTAACTGCAGACAATACTGACCAAGGGGAGTGTGCAGTGGAAAAGCTGAAGCGCCTCTAAAACGTAATGCAAGATCAAGAAGCAGACAACACTACCCACGGGACGCGTTCGCGAAGCAAAGTCTGTCAAGGGACGACAGAGACGAAGAGGGGGAGAGTGTTGCAGAGCTAAAGAGCGCAGAAAACAGAGAAAAAAGACGGGCCTCAAAATTTTTCCGATTTGGACACACAATTTTTTGTAACATAACCACTTTTGTATATATTTTCCGTTGTAAATGCACTAGAGGAGTCCTCTAGATGCATCCCCTCAGAAGATTAGTGAATTATCCATGTTCAATAGTAGGAAGTTAGCATTTTAGTGAATAAAGTGCCGGTCTCTTGTGTGAAAGGACCAAACTTAGGGCACTAGTATATAAGTCAAAAGTGACTCATTGTAAAGGACTTCTTGTCATTGTGAAGAAGAGCACTTCTGAAATTTCGAGTTTGCCTCTTTCATGCTGATTTTGATCTTCATTTTGCTCATGTATGTGTGTGTGATGCTTGAAATGCAGGTGTAGGACTGTTGTCTACCCCTTCCCCCTTGTTTTGAGTGGCTGTAGTGCGTGCGTAAGCTAGGAGAAGCAAAAACGCGGGTGTTAGTAGTTCCCGTAATTCACTGTTTCTGCCATAACTTGCAGCAGAGTGGTCAGAATTGAGTGAAACCACCACCGTTGGATTCGTCTCGTCGAGAGCTTCGAAACGAGTACCCTATTGCCTATGTTCGGAGTTCTGGGCTGGGAGAAAACCTCAAAAAACCAAAACTGCTGAAAAGAGGCTTGCGGCAACACTTCCAGTTTTTCAGTAGGTGCGGGTAGTATTAGTCTTTTCTCATGCTTGAATAGCTAACTCACTTCATTTTCTATCACGTGTGCACATGTCTTCATACACTTGGTAAGTCACTCCTTAGGATTTATAATTAAATGTGTGAAAAGAACTCCACTATATGCACTTGTATGGCAATCGAGGTATAGTCTCATTGGTACAAGTCCTTGAGTCATTGCGGCTCAAGTACACAAGGGAGAAGAGAGGTCATACTGAAAAGGGGGGAGGTCGGTAATGCTCATGCCATGGTCTGCTAACCATCGGTAGGTCTGTGCATACCATACTCTCTCATGCCTTGTCTCTTCCAAATGTCTAGAGCTCTCAAATGCAAGCCTGCTTAGTTGGTTTGTGGGGAGCTCTCTGACTCTCAGAATAAAGGTCACCAGCTGAAAGAGGGCCTCCACTAGCATCGGTGGATCGTGGCGTGCCAAGCTCAGCTCGTATAATGTCGTGTGGAACGGAGGGCTTTCTGCGGAGCAAGCGTGAGATCATGGTGACATGGGGCCTCTCAATCCGCATTCACATCGCCTCCGTGATCCCTGGTGCCCATAGTGCTGCTTCGTACATCAAAGCGGGTGTCACTAGAGTATCAAAGAGCCATCCCTTAGTTCGGGGCTCCTGAAAATGTGCCTGAAAGCAGCATCTCTCCAAACCTGCGAGTGCCGCGTAGCCTCGCGTCAATCTATCTCTCGCTACCTGTGCCATGGAGAATACCCCTGTGCTGTCGGAGAAGGTGACACCTAAGTAGACATAGGAGTCCACTACCTCTACCTGTCCTCCGGCTTCGGTGAAAGAGGCGCGATGGCGTACTATCCTGGAGGTATGGAAGATCATGACCTTGGTCTTGCCAAGGTTCACTGTGAGTCCTCTCTCCATGCAGAAAGTATCGAGCGCCTGTAAATGTGATTGTAGCCCCTCCTGGGACTTTGAAAGAAGGACAATGTCATCAACATATAATGATATGTGTATTGACGTACCTCCGAGGTCTCCTCCTAGCCCTCCTGCTCGCTGTATATAGTCCGTGATCTCGTCGATGTAGAGACCAAAGAGAGTGGGTGAGAGAGGGCAACCTTGTTTCACACCAATGGTGCTAACAAGGCTGTCTCATAGGCAGCCGGGAAGCGCACCCTGCCTGTGACTCGTGCATACAAAGCATGGATGGTCCATAACATGTTCGATGGTATCTGTAACTCCTGGAGTCTCCGTAGTAGTCTCTCTCGAGGGACCATGTCGAAGGCTTTGCGGAAATCCACAAAGCAACAGTATAGTCTCCGATTCCTCGCCTTCGCGCTCTCAATCAAGCAACGAAGTACGAAGATATGGTCGATAGTGGAAAAAGTGCGACGGAAGCCTGCCTGACTGGGTGCTCTGATCCGAGGTGCCTCAACGTGTGTACTGAGCTCTGCCTCTAGTACTGCCCCATAGATCTTGGCTAGGATGTGGCCTATCATAATAGTCCTAATAGTCCTGTAGTTCCCTGGGTCCATCATATCGTCGGACTTATGGATAGGTGCAATGGTATGCATAGTCCATGAGTCAGGTAATCCCTCAACCAAAGCACGGTTGAAGAGATGGGCGATCAGGTGGGAAACTACATCGACTGCGTATATAAAGTTCTCGCCCTGTAGTCCTGTGTGGTCTGTTGAACAGCCATGCTGTAGCCTATGGATAGCCTGTCGTACCATGCCTGCCGTGAATAGGGTGGATATCACAGGACGCGGTGTGGGAGGGATCGGCAATGGCGGTTGTCCTTGGTCGTCATATAACCTTTGGGTGTAGGTTTGCCAGGTCTGAGGATCTGCTATGGGTGTAGGTGGGCGTGGCTTGCGTAGGGCCCTCCACTCAGTGGCGCAATCCCTACTCATGAGAAGGTCAAACAGCTCTGCCTCCTATTGCTCCTCGAAAGCTCGCCGCTTCCGGCGTGTGAGGGCTCGCATCTGTCGTCGTGCCTCCCTCTCTATGATGGACCCCAAAATACTCTCTGCTATGAGATGTCGGTATAGTCATCTACACTCCTCATCATACCACCTATTCTGGGGTGTATGCCCCAGCCGTGTCGGATGTGCGGTGCTATGGGTGGTGTATGGGAAGCTGAGAGTAGCGGATGTGTGGAGGATCGAGGAGAAGTGGGAGTGAGGGTATCCAATGGGGTGGAGGGATCAAGGGAGTAGATGCGCTCTCGAACATGGGAACTATAGATATGTGAGAGCTCATGTCTAAAATGAATGGTGGTATGGGCATGTAGTGGTATGGTGGCGGGGTGGGATATGCATGGTGTGCCGCGTATGGATAGGGCGAGATATGCGTGATCAGCTCCAATCGGTGTGAGTGGGATGGTGAATGAGGTGATGAGATGTGTCGCCTCCGAGGGTCCGATAACATAGTCTACCACACTGCCTCCATGCGGTGTCGTGGGTGGAATGCAGGTGAGACCACCCGAGGTGGGCCAGGTCACCATCCCATTATATATAATGAGACGGTGTGCTGCTCCCATCTGGAGTAGGTGTCGGCCGTATGAGGTGGGTGTGGCGGGGTCGATTGAGGCTCTGAGTGTAGACCTGTCCTCGATGGTGCGAAGCATATGAGGGTCATCAAAGTCATAGATATCACACTGGTGGCTCTGAGTGCGGGCATTGAAGTCTCCTACAAGGAAGACTTCGCCCATCCCAGTGTACTCCATAATGGTGTCACTGAGGTAGTCATATGGCGATGCGGTGTCTGGTCCATCCCTCTCTGAGGGCTGCTCATGGGAATGTGTGAAGCGCGAGCCGATGGGTGCAATATAGCGGACGGCGAAATACACTTCTCTCTCCTCTGATAGCTTGAGGCGTATCCACATGAATAGTGCCTCTGGGTCTCTGGCTACCACCTTTACCTTGTGCTGTAGCGACTGTCTATAGAGCACGGCTACTCCTCCTGATCCTCGTGTGATGTGCTGTCTCGTCTGTCGGCGGTGAGTTGACTCCCACATATAGCCCTCAATCCTCGGTAGGCTCCTCCCCGGGCTTTCATGTGTCTTTGTCAAGAAGATCATGGTTCTGCCCTCCATCACCTCCTCGAGGCGTCTTGGATGTGTCCACAAAGATCCATTGCAGTTCCAGACTGCAAAGCGCACTTCCTGCTTTGCTCTCATAGGCCGCGAATCCCTAGTCTCATAGGTTGAGAGAGAGAGAGAGAGAGAGAGAGAGAGAGAGAGAGAGAGAGAGAGAGAGAGAGAGAGAGAGAGAGAGAGAGAGAGAGAGAGAGAGAGAGAGAGAGAGAGAGAGAGAGAGAGAGAGAGAGAGAGAGAGAGAGAGAGAGAGAGAGAGAGAGAGAGAGAGAAAGAGAAAGAAAGAAAGAAAGAAAGTCATATTAACGTCTTCTGGAGGCCAAACTTGGCCTATGAGACAAAAACCATGTACAAGTGTAGTAACCCTGTGTAGAAGATAAAGTGAAATAAAAAAGTATATCGCTACACAAAGCTATATAGGGCTGGAAAAGGCTGGGGAGACGTGGCTCTGACTCTGCAGATAGTGGCCACCTAATACATGGGGGATCCCAAAATGTGAGTAAAACGCCCTAGCTACCGGTGATGGGTGGAGGTGGGTGTAGTATGTGGTACATCGGTGGTGGTCTGAGTGCCTCCTGAAGGAAGACAACCCAGGGGGTGGTGGTACGCCTATGCTCCATCATGTGGTCGTAGGCGATCCTGATGCGTGAGATATCCTCCTGATATAGTCGTGGTCGACGATATCCGCCCATGCGTGGTCGGCGCCGTGCTCTCTGTGGTGCTGCCTGGTGGAGCGTGAGCCCTATAGATGGACCTCTCTGATGCAGCTCAACTCGCTGAAAGAACTGGGTAATGGTCTGCTGGGTACTCACCCGTGGCTGATGTATGGGCTGTAGTGACCGCTCTCGCCTCTCGTATGCTGCTGTGAGAAAGCGTCCCAAGCGTCTCTGGTCTCCCATAGTCATGCACAGGGAGAGAAAGGGAGGGAGAGAGAGGGAGGGAGGGAGGGAGGGGGGGGAGGGAGGGAGAGAAAGAAAGTGATATTAACGTCTTCTAAAGGCCAAAATTGGCCTATGAGACAAAAACCATGTACAACTGTAGTAACCCCTCTGTAGAAATAAGAAAAATGGAAAAGTACTCGCTACACAAAACTGTGTAGGTTGAACATGGAAACAACCATAGGATAGTGTATCGTGTGACGGAGAGATAGTGGGGATAATGTAGTGGTGCGTGGGGAGATGTGGCTTTGACTCTGTAGATAATGGCCATCTAATATATGGGGGGCCCGATGATGGGAGTGAGTATGTATAGTCTAGCTACAAGTAACATGTGGAGGTGGGTGGAGTATGTGGTACATCAGTGGCCGTCTGAGTGCCTCCTGGAGGAAGGCTGCCCAAGTGCTCGAGGTGCGCCTGTGCTCCATCATGTGGTCATGGGCTATCCGGATGCGTGAGATATCCTCTTGATATAGTCGTGGTCATCTGTACCCAGCTCTATGTGGTCGACATCCCACTCTCTGTGCCACTGCCTGCTGGAGCGTTAGCCCTATGCCTGTGGAGGGTGGGCTCGTATGATGTAGCCCATCTCGCTGAAAGAACTGAGTAATGGTCCGTTGTGTACTTATCAGTGCCTGATCCGTGGGTTGTAACAACTACTCTCGACTCTCATACGCTGCACTGAGGAATCGTCCCAACCTCCGCTGGTCTCCAATGGTCATGCACAACTATAGTGACTCCTCTATATGGAACTGTGCTCATAGATCTGAGTATGCTCGGCATCTAGTAACAAAGTGCTCCCCACTGTCTGTCTCTGTATGGCATACTGGGCACCATCTCTCCTTTCTTGGTATTCCCTTGGTCGGACCCCTCTTGATCTCGAGCTGATGTGATGAAACTCGAAGCTGCCTAATGACGACTCGGAGGTGGTGTGGTAAGTATGTATGCATGTATCGCGGAGTCTCAATAAAGCCCTGATCTGAGATCTGTAGAAAATGCTCACGGTAGTAGAGCATTAACAGTGGTAATGTATCCCTGGGGCTAATCTATGTCCTGTATATATGTGTGCCATATCTCCTGGTGAATGACCATGTTTCTCTCCCGGTGGGAGAGTGAATAGGTGGGGGCCTATAAGTCGTCCTGCAGTGGTGGTAGTCTGTCTATGTCAAATCCATGATGGGCCAGCCAATCTCGTGTCTGTGCATACCATGAGGAGGTGTCACCGGCTAGTGCCATGTCGCGTATGTCTGGAAAGCTCGATAAGTGATGCGCTCTGTGTCGATGCTCTGTATCCTGTGTAATAGGCATACTGTCTGGAAGAGTGCCTCTACTAGCATCGGTGGTGCAGCAAGCAAGCATTGCTCTGATGATATCATGTGGTACTGAAGGCTTGTTGCGGATGAATCTGGCAATCATGAGAATCTGTGGCCTCTCCAATGCTGTCCATGCTGATGTAGCTAATCCCGGCCCCCATATGGCTGCTTCATACATGAGCGCTGGTGTAACCAGAGTGTCAAAGAGCCATCCCTTTGTGCGGGCTCTTGAAAATGTACCTGGTGGCACTGTCTCTCCATCAAGGCTAGTGCTGCATATCCACGTGTGATGCGATCCCGGGCTACATGGGACATAGAGAAAACCCTAGAGGCTGCTGTGAATGTCACTCCGAGATAGACATATGATCCGACTACCTCAATCGGTTCTCCCGCTACTCTGAAAGAAGTATGTCTCCTCACCTGTATGAAAAATCATAACCTTGGTTTTACCAAGGTTCACCGATAGCCCTCTATGTATGTAGAAGTTGTCTAGGCTGCGTAGGTGGTGCTGTAGACCTGCAGATTCTGAAACCAGCACAATATCATCAGCATATAAAAGAATATGAACAGCAGTCCCTTGTACCTCAATGCCCTCCCCTCCCTGCTGTCGTATGAAGCCCACAATCTCATCAATGTATAGACCAAAGAGGGCACCCTTGCTTCACCCCGATAGCGCTACCAAGTGAGTCAGATAAGCCACCTGGACATCTGACTCTACCAGATACTCTCTCATATAAGGCATAGATTCCCCATATTATCTCATTTGGAACTCCGATATCGAGTAGCGTCTGAAGAGCCGTTCCCTGGGAATTGTGTCGAAGACTTTGCGGAAGTCCACAAGGCAGCAATATAATCTCCTCTTCCTCACTCTTGCCTAGTCGATCAGGCATCTCAGAGTGAAGATGTGGTCAATGATAGAGTAATCTCGTCTAAAACCTGCCTGTCTTGGGGCCGTGATACCCCTTCTCTCTGCGAGAGTGCTCAACTCTGTCCCTAGCACTGTCCCATATAATTTGGCCAGTGTGGGGCCAATCATGATCGTCCGATATGTACCTCGATCCATAACATCACCTGACTTATGAATGGGCACTATGATGTGCTGAGTCCATGAGTCAGGGAACCCTTCAACCAGTGCACAGTTGAAGAGGTGGGCAATGAGTGGTGCTAGAGTCGTGCGTCCGTATATGAGCTTCACTGCTTGTAAATTGAACTGGTCATGAGCTCTGCCATGCTGCATATGTGAAATAGCGCGGCTCATCATAGTGGGTGTGAAGAAGTAAGAGGTAGTGGGGCGTGAGCTCTGTGGCCTTGGAATGGGGGGCTGGTCTGGGATTTGGTATAGGCTCTGTGTGTAGCTATGCCAAATGCTCGGATCGCGGATGGGTGTCTGCTGCCCCTTTTCCCTCAGATGTTGCCATGCCACTGCACTATCCCGACTCATGAGCAAATGATAGATATCCCAGTACTCTCTCTCCTCCCACTCCCGCCGCTTGCGGCGAGTAAGGCTCTGCATGCGACACTGTGCCTGTTTGTGTGGAATATCCCCTCTATGTTCTAAAATTTGTAGATGTTCTTGAGTTCTCGACAATCTTCATCATACCAGCGGTTCTGGGGAATGGATCCTATGCGTGGAGGATGTGTATGTGTGCGATGTGGAAAGCTACGGCTAGCTGAGTCATGAATGATGGTGGCGATCTTTGACGTGAGTATGTCCAAAGGTGAGAATGGATTGAGGGAGAGTAGGCTAGTGCGTAAGTGGTGTGCATACACATGCGAGAGCTCGTGTGTGAAGTGTATCATGGTGTGTGGCTCAATGGGTGAGGGAGGGTCTAATGGGATATGAGATGAAAGTGTGAATGTGATAAACGTATGGTCAACACCACGTGGGTGTCGTTCAATACTAAGTGAGGGGATAAGTGAAGCTCTAGAGATAGTACCCAGAATGTAGTCGACAGTGCTCTCACCCCCTCTGTGAGGGAAGAAAGTGAGTCTGCCCGAACATGGCCAACGGTTCATCCCTTTATATATAACGAGATGGTGTCGGTTACCTAGCTCAAGCATGTCTTCCATACCCGGTGGTGTCCTGACCCATATCTGCTAATACTCTACTGGTGCTCGTCTCATCCGGGTCTCTTCCACTCATGATATGTGGATGCTCCATGTCATATGTCTCGCACTGATGTGATTGGGTGCGGCCATTGAAGTCCCCCATAAGGAAGACTTCACCTAGGGTGCTTTAGTGTAGTATCTCATCGGAAAGTGCTGTGTATGGTGAGTCTGTGTTCCGAATCGGTCCCCAAAGGTCTTGTCCTGCGTATCGGGATCCCTCGAGTGGGAAGTAGCATATGGCAATGTAAATCAAGCTCCCTGGTGCTATCTCCACGCTGACCCACATGTATCGTGGCTCCTCGCCTTTTCTTAGGATACGGATCCGGCTCTGTATCTCCTGTATCTCCTTTCTAAATATGATGGCAACACCCCCCGACCCTTGTGCTGTACTATGTCTCATCGTGGTCTTGAATCCAAATTCCCAATGAAAACGTGCAATGTGAGGTACGCCTCTCTCTAGGCTCTCATGGGTCTCTTTGATGCAAGCAAAGTCATGTGACTCCAGGATCTCCTCGAGTCTCTCTGGTCGCGTCCAGAGCACCTCGTTGTAGTTCCACACTGCACCTCTGAGTGGTGCCTCCTGGTGTAGCAATGTCCACGTGGCCCTATTTGATAGAGTGCCCATCTATGAAGATTAACAGGAAATGATGCAGATGGCATAAAGAAGGTCAAGGAGCAGATGAAAGAAGAGTTCAAGGTAAGTGACATAGGGTCACTTACATACTTCCTAGGATTGGAAGTGGTATACAAAGATCATGGTCTATTCCTTACTCAAAGGAAGTAGATTAAAGACTTGTTGACAAAGTTCAAGATGCAAGATTGCAGGATTGTAGGTACTCCAATGGAGATTAATCATAAATTGAGCTCACATGAAGATGAACTCATAGAAGATGTCACAAGTTATCAAAGCCTTGTGGGTAGTTTGAACTATGCCACATTGACAAGAGTAGATATATGTTATAGTGTGAGTGTGCTGAGTCAATTTATGCACACACCCAGGAAACCTCACATGGAAGCTCCCAGGAGGATACTTAGATATCTCAAAGGGACCATGAATGAAGGGTTATACTACCTTTATGTATCTGATTTAAGTTTAAAGTTGTTCTCTGATGGAGATTGGGCTTTCTCCAAGGAAGACAGAAGGAGCACCTCAGGATATCTTACCTTTGCAAGATCAAGATTCAAAACTTATCTCATGGTCATCCAAGAAGCAACCCACAGTTGCTCTCTCATCTACTGAAGCTGAATACAGAGGTCTTGTCATAGCCACTCAAGAAGCAATGTGGATGAAGACACTATTTACAGATCTTGGATTGGAGATTGGAACTCCAAGTATTCTTGGTGACAACACGAGCTCCATTCACTTGGCTTCCAATCCAATTTTTCATGCAAGGACTAAACATATTGAAGTACACTAGCACTATGTAAGAGAGAAGATTGTGAGCAAGGAAATTCAGCTATCTTATGTGTCAATCCATCAACAATGTGCAGACATTTTAACCAAGGCATTAGATGGAACAAAATTCAGTAAATTCAAAGGTATGATTGGTTTGCAGGTAATCTTGGAAGATTGAAGACCTCAAGCTCACTTGACTTGAGGGGGAGCTATTGGAACAATCCATGTCAAGTCTAAGTGTTGGCTTGAGTCTTCAAAAGACAGAGAAACTTGAAGCAAATGCTAAAGCCTTGAAGAGTTCACTTGTGAACTCACCCTTGTAACTTTTGGAGACCCCTTCAATCTTGGAAGATTGAAGACCTCAAGCTCACTTGACTTGAGGGGGAGCTATTGGAACAATCCATGGCAAGTCTAAGTGTTGGCTTGAGTCTTCAAAAGACGGAGAAACTTGAAGCAAATGCTAAAGCCTTGAAGAGTTCACTTGTGAACTCACCCTTGTAACTTTTGAGTTTTTACTTGATGTAAAAGTGAAAGAATCTAAAGTGGTTGAATCCACTTCTAAAGTGGTTGAATCCACTTGCTTAAATTCTGTAAAAGAATTTGAAGTTTAAGGGATCATCTCTAACTTGATTTTCTAGGTTTTGATTCCTTCACCGATTATTTCACGATCTCGTGCTTTGATGTACACTTTTTCTTGAAAACTTGAAAACCTTTGAATGGAACATCCATCCTTCTTTTCAAGGGTTTTCAAAAGAAAACGAATTATAATTCCAAGTTCTTGAATTTCTCAAATTCAAGTCCTTTTGGTTATACTCAACCACTTTGAAGCGATGAGAGCTTGGCTTGGGGGTGAGCTCGTATTGGCTCTACGGAAGGGAGGTGAGTCTGATGTCCGCCCTTCTTTTGTTTGTGAATATGGCTTGTGTCTTGTCTTGTCTTGTCTAGCAGAGAGGATCCCGTATGCTCTAACATTGGTGGACACATTGAGATCACTGGTTCATATGTTTATCTTGGGGTGACTTTTACAGCCATGTCGGGTACATTCTATATGGCCTCGTTGATATGCAACATTATCATTGATGGAGGGGAAGTGTCAGTAGGCACTCTTTCAGGAGCCTCACATGAAGGGCTGGTTATTTGCTACACTAGTCATACCCTCAGTGCTCACGGATGCATGATCATCCATTTAGGGGCAAGGACTTGCAGACCATATATGGACATTGGTGGAGAGACCCCAGATGTCATGATTTCTAGGCCGATATGTAGCAAGCCATCAGTATCACATGACATCATTTGAGCATAGCTCGCTACACCCTCGATGCTAGTTGAGGCTTTGTTCCAAGTAGTATGTTTCCTCCATAGACTCCAGGATATGGATAGTGGCCGCATCGCATACAGGGCCTTTTAGGCGTCATGAGATCTTGCCCTAGGAGGAGATACTTCATGTTGGTATGCCCAGACGGACTACCACCCCTACATATGATACACATGCTCCCATAGTATGGTACACATGCTTCCACCTATTCACTCTTTGATGAGAGAAATAGGATCATACGAGAGGAGCTACGTCGTAGATATATATAGAGGACGTGGATCCTACCGGAAGAGACTCTACTGGCAAACAAGCTCCATTATTGTTAACTTTTTCTACAGATTTCAGACCAAGGGTTCATTGAGATGTCTCGTTACATATGCCACATCACATACATGATAGGAGTGGCTGTTGGGAAGCTTAGGGTATCATCACACCAGCTGGAGATCGAGAGAGGTCGAGCTAGTAGGACACCCAGACAGGATCACATATACCCGATTTGCCAAACAGGTAGAGAATGAGGAGCATTTCGTTTTACGATGCCCTACATATGGTGCGCTTAGGGTACAATTCTAGATAGAGGAATCATTACAGTAGTGTATGAGGAGAGTGGATTAGTGCATTCTTGGATGGTTCCTCATTGCTGCATACCACATATGGGAGACTCTCATACAGCCTACACAGGCAACACATGAGGGCATACAACATAGGATCACTGATTGCTTTGAGAGGATCGAGCCACAATCGATCCCTAGTAGCTGAGGGCTCACTCTCGAGGAGGCAGAGACTTAGAGAGCTAGGAGACGTGTGTGTGTCCCTAGATATAGGAGAGCATGAGATATTGAGGATCCGACTACTTCATGAGCAGCAGATGGAGTGGAGACGATTATCCACGGAGTGGAGATGACTATCCACATCCGGGCATGTCATTCTTCATCTGGGCGTGTCATTCTTCATCGGACACCCATCACATCCTCCATCCACTCCCCTTCATACCACATTCATAGGTCTATCCATTTTGGTTGCTTCCATTGCAGTCCACACACATGGAACCATTGTAGTCCTCTCTCATATTGCGTGGTCGTTTTCTGCGGTGCTAGAACCACGTCATTTTCTGCTCACTGTTAGGCTTTCATTTCAGTTCATTTTAGATGTTTTACTCTATTTGGATACTTGTGGTATCACCGATGTATATGGGTTTGTTTCATAGGCCATTTTTTGCCTTTAGATTCTAGAAGACGTTCATATAACTTTCTTTCTTTCTTCCCCTCTCCCTCCCTTAAAATTTACTCTTAAAAAAAGGACATGCGAGTTATCGCATTATTAATGACCAAAGGCTTCCATGAAGGATTTTTAATGAAAGAGGCATCGTTATGATTCCAAGGGTGCCATAGTTAGAACCCAAAAGTTCCATGAAAAGGAATATATCTTAGTTTAGCGAATGTAAAAGATTCCCACTATAATAAGTATGATCTGACCGAGTGCAGATAACCAAGTGGAAGGTGATCGAGTGTCAACCTTTCCCTTTAATATTCTCAATGCTACTGGCCAATGACACCCAATGCATACAAAGAGGGAATTGTGGTTTTTTGTATTTTGGCATTTGCATTTGTTATTTGCAATGTAGGAAGATGAATTTGGATATTTATGCTAAGTTTGAATTATGTTGCACAGAGAATAACAAATCAAAAAGATTTTTGATCCAAATAGTTTTCGCCTGTGTATGCAGACCATTATTAGTCATGCATAACAAAGACGGTAACTCACCAAGGAATCCAGGTGAATTGTTAGTGTGCCAAAGCCAGCATTTTAATGAAGAAGGCATAATAAAAAGATCAAGTGAGTACAGAATACCAGGGTATGGTCATAATGAGATAAATGGGTCTATAATGGCTAGTGGAGAATCAGTTAAAGAATTGCCTCCTTTGAATGAACTCACTTTTTGCAATGCCAACTATCAAGAACTTCAACAAGAGATGGTTCTTAGCGCTTTAATAAAGGCATGTACCTGTGAGAGAGATTTACCGAAAGGCAGCAGATTGCATGCTAACATTCTTAAAAGCGGGCTTTTGAAGAACATCATAATAAGCAATGCGCTGCTAAATATGTACGTCAAGTGTGGTGCATTCATCAAAGCAAGACACATATTTGCTGAGCTTGCTAATCGTAATGTAGTTTCTTGGACTACACTGATTGCTGGATATTGTGAGCATGGGCATGATGAGGAAGCTCGTAAGTGTTTTGATCAGATGAAATTGGAAGGACTAATTCCAGATGCTGTCACATTAGGCTGCATATTGAAAGCTTTTGGCAGCAGAGAAATGATGCCAAAAGGCCAAGAAATTCATGTAGAGGCTGTTAGGGGGGGTCTTTTGGAACAAAGGACTTTGATTGGAAACGCATTGGTGCATATGTATGCCAAATGTGGTGCACTTGGCAGAGCGCAAGAAGTGTTTAACAAGCTTCTTGTTCAGGATGTAACCTCATGGACTGCTCTTATTACAGGATATAGTGAACATGGTCAAGGCCATGAAGCACTTCACTATTTTGAGCAAATGAAATTGACAGGTCTATCTCCCAATGCTGTGACATACATCTCCATTTCAAAGGCCTGTGGGACCTTGGAAAATGTTGAAAAGGGTAAGGAAATACATGCAGAAATCCTGAGAGAGGGACTGCTTGAGAAGAACAATGTGTTGAATACTGGATTGGTTCACATGTATGCCAAATGTGGTATGCTGCAGAAGGCGCAAGGAATGTTTGATGAGATACCGGATCAGAATGTGGTATCCTGGAACACACTGATTGCAGGGTATTGCCATTATGGTCAAATTGATAAGGCTTTTGATTGTTTTAAAAATATGAAACAGATGGGAGTTTCTCCTGATTCTGTTACATTTACTTGTCTCCTTAAAGCATGTGGCAGTAAAAGGTCAGTGAGGAAGGGTGATGAACTTTACAAGGAGATATTTCATAGCGGATTACTGCAAAATAGTGTGTTGCTGGGGAATGCAGTGGTGGACATGTACACAAAAGGTGGTGAACTTGCGAAGGCACAACAAGTGTTTGAGGAACTTCCAAACCACAGTTTAGCCTCATGGACCTCATTGATTGCTGGCTATTGCCAAAGAGGCCATTGTGAAGAAGCTCTCAATTATTTTGAGCAAATGAAGAATGAAGGCTTCTCTCCAGATGTAGTTACCTTTGCATGTGCCCTGAAAGCTTGTGGAACCTCAGGAGCTATAGAGAAGGGAGAGGAAATTTACTTAGAGATTGTGAGAGAAGGGTTACTTGAAAAATTTGGCGCTCTTGGTAATGCATTAGTCAACATGTATGCAAAATGTGGTGCAGTTGTGAAAGCACAAGAAGTTTTTAACAAGCTCCCAGCCCATGACATCATTTCCTGGACTGCACTTATCACAGGTTACTGTGAACATGGACATTGTGAGAAAGCATTCAGCTGTTTTGAGCTAATGAAATTTGAGGGCTTTTCTCCAGATACTGTTACACTTAGTGTGATCTTGAAAGCATGTAGTAATATAGGAGCAGCTGATACCAGTCTAGGGTATCTTGAGATGGTGAGTTCAGACTTTGGTCTTGTTCCCACTTCACAACAGTATGGTTCTGTAGTAGATGTCTTAAGTCAAGGTGGGCAGTTTGATAAGGCAATGACAGTGATCAGAGATATGCCTTATGCTGATTGTTTGTCAGTATGGTTTGCTTTGTTGGGAGCTTGTCAAAAATGGGGAAACGTCAAGCTTGCAAAACAAGCATTTGATCATGCATTGCATATAGATCAAGGTTCTGCCATTGCATTTGTTTGTATGAGTAACATATATGCTAGTGTTGCCATGCAGGTAATGTAGTCGATCATAAAGTCAGGAGGATGAAAATGTCAATCAGAAAAGGTAGAAGCAGTGAAGGCAAATAAATGCAAGCATGGTGACAGAGATTGATAACAAAATTTAATTGCTTTCCTCTATAAAGATGCACACCTATAGGGAAAGCTAGATTGTTAGTGGCCTGTATTTTAATGGGGATCATGACTTGCATCCATTTGTTAACTGGAGTCTGGTATACGCCCCTTTGCATACTCTGTAAAATGATATTGAACACAGTCTAGATCACACGAGGATGCCAGCTGCAGATTTAAGAGCTTTGTATGATTGCATCCAATTAAGTTTTGAACTAGCCATACATGCTGCTAGGAAGCCTCTAAATCTCACCATGAGAACTGTAGATGAGATGGCAGTAAAGTATTTCTGCCATGTGCAGCTGCCAGCATGTGAAAAGGCAAGTTCAAATTCTTCAAGTTCGTTTGGAGTTTGGAGGGTTATGCGTCACAAGTTTTTTGAAACCTTGATGATCGGGATTCCGAAGCCTCTGGTGTTTGTGAAATTGAGTGGCACTGGATCAAAGCACACTTGCAAAGTGTAAAGAGCTGAGAGGAAAAAAGGACCCTTGTAAATGTGGGCATAGGTGGTTTCCCAGCATATGAAAGAAATTCTTATAAGTGCTTCAGAATTGTGGGCAGATCAACAAAATTCATTTCAATCGAACAAGTAAGAGTTTATAATCATCGCCATCGTCACTGTTGCTATATTGTCATTGCCATCATTGTATTCAGTTTTGAAATGGTTTTACAGAAAGATGCTTTATAATCCATCTTATATTTTAATGAGCAATGCTAATGAATATCATCTTCTTGGTTCCATGACAGGTTTGCCTGGCAATATGTCCCGCAGACAATCGAATGCTAGTTGTTATCATTTGTTGCTTCTTCAGCTCAAATGGCGGACTGTGTCTCTATTCGCCGAAGAAGTATTGATCTCAGTTTCCCCCCTTGAAACTGTATGTATACTACACTCTTTTTCAAATTCTTTCTGATTCCTTTATGTGCACCAACCGTGATCATTATACAGTGATGTTAAATCAGGGAGCCAAGATATACTGGAATCCAGTGGTCTATACACTTTTTTTTGAACTTTAAGATTACATTGTTACATAAATAAATATTCATTCATTGGTCTACAATGCCATAAGTTTTCTTCTGCGTAAATTTTTTTTGCTTACCTACCGGTTAAAATCCTTTGCAGCTATTATATATAATACTATGTCACTGCTGTGATGGATGGATTGTCTCTGGTTTACAGTTTTTTGGTTATTGGGAGTTGTTCTATAGTGCAAACAACCCTTGGTCATGGAACCCTAAGAAACCCTTTTGACTAATAATCCAGGGGCATATGTGCATCTTCCATACACTCTAGGGCATGTTCATAATAATATCACCTGTTGTAGCAATTGTGCACAAAGTAATGACGACCAAAAAACTCACAGATTCCTTATTTCATTGCCAAAGCTTATTGTTAGTTGTTGGGTAGGATTAGATAAAGTTAGTTCGAATATTAAGAACAACTATTTCATAGCTACAGAACACTACATTCTCAGACATAGGATCTACATCAAGAGCGATCACTACATTATTTTGGGGCTTCTTTCCATCTTCTAGAATCTTATTTGCGGAATGATTTTGTGGCTGTTCATTGCAATAAGGAGCAAAATGCTGTCCATCATTATCTGGCTCAATTACCACAGCCTGAAAAATCTGAAAAAGATAAAAAAAATTTAGCACTATACATGTAGTATCTATGAACTATGTAATATGTATGTATGCATAGTACTATGTTAGATCAAGTATGTAATATTTACAGTATTATGTAATATGTATATAATATGTATGTAGTATGTACTTACTACTATGTAATATGTATGTTATATGCACATTGATGATTGTACATGTATGCATTATGTGATACATAATATGTATGCATGTATGTACTATGTTTGTAATATGTAAGCATGTGATATGTATCGTGTATGTTTGTGTTATGCATGTAACATGTATGTATGTAAACAGTAATATGTACTATTTACATATGCATAACACTTACATATGAGGCATATTCCAAACATAGTACATGCATAGTACATACATGCATCCATGTTACATGTTACATGTTACATGTTACATCATACATAATACACGTAATATATCCCTCCACCTCTCAACCCAAGGAGATGAGCCTTCATACAAGATGCAGTACCGTCATAAATTCTCCTGCAATAATTGCATTGCCAAGTGGTAGAATTATTTTCATACGGCTACAATCTGGAGTCCTATGCACAATGAGAGAACGTGAGAAATTGGATACCTCTTAGTTATGGATAATCGGAAACAAGTAGGCTAATGGATCTCTCTCTCATCACTTTTGAGTCTTCATTGAACCTAAAGATCTATGAGATGTATCATGTACGGCCCACGGGGACTTGAGGTGTGTGAAGCTTCAAAGGACAAACGTGCAGCAGTTCGGCAAACAAATAGAAAAAGAAAAGAACACACACGATACTATATCAGCAAGGGTTCAGAAAAAAATGTCCTTAGGCTACATACAATACATTACAAACATTTAATATGTTTCAGACTAACATACTTTTTTTTTTTGAAAATTTTGAATTTAGAATGTCTATCTTTTAACTATGTGTTCATTACAGGCTTTCCTTACCCAGTGAGTTCTCACTTTTCAGGTCGATTGACATCCCAACACAGCAAAGAGACTAATTTTTTCTAGGACTGTATCAACTGCATAACAGTCTTGGAGCTTAACTTTAGAGGTGCTTGTGATAACATTTTTGATAAATCATCCAATTGCCATGTGCCCTTGAATGAACTGTACTTTCCTTCAAAACGGCAACTAAAATAGAAGTCCATGGGCTTGACTTGTTAAGGAATTAGGCAATGAGAGTAAGTTTCTTGTATGAAAATGAAATGGTAGATAAAAAACACCCATACCTCTTTGTGTGCATGAATAATAAGAGACCATGCATGCACGACATGCATGAGAGGAAGCTTTTTGCCACAAGGGTTTTTAAGCTCGCTAAAAAAGCCTCAATGTGGATTCTGTCCATCCAAGCAGGAACATGACGTACATAATATAAAGCTGAACAATGCTTTGCAATCGCACATGTGAAGGTCATTCATGCGGCCTCCATTTGGCTGACTTAGTGGGCACTTTTCCATTTCTCACTTTGTTTGTTGATGGTATGTGATATTAATCCCCAATGGATGCCCAAGGTGCCAAAAGACTTGCTGTACGAACAAAGGTAAGGAGTTGAAATCATTTGCCACTGTCAACGAGTTTTGATTTAGAAGTGTTCATTTAAAGTCTTGATGCCTTCCCAAAAGTCTGCATAATATTCAAGCATGAAGGCATGAATTCATCAATTGCTTTCAAAAGCAATAACATGTTGTCTACGAGTCTTGTGCCCAGGAAGTGTAGCTTGGTCACAAAGGCAATCAAGGGAGTGCAAAGCAATCGAAAATAATAACAGGCTAAGCAGACACCCTGTCAGACTCTTTTCATTATAGTAACAGGTTGAGTGAGATGACCGTGTACAAAAAGAGAATTACATGCATCTTGAATGAAAAGAGGAGTAACTCCCAGTGCTCTATTTCTAAAACCCATACATTTCATAGTGAATGTGATGAAGCCCTGATAGATTCTATCGAGTACTTACTGAAGTGAACTTGCATGAAGACAGAATTTATGGAGTGTTAAGTCGCATACTTTGAAGCTAACATGATAACCAATATATTATCATAAATGGACCTCTCGTGTAGGAATTTGTAATGGAAGATAACGGAGTTTATATTCGAATGGCAGCTTTGGCGAAAGTCTAGGATGTCAAACAAAGTGATCGGTCGTCAATCACAAAGGACTTTTTGGAGTTTAGTCTTAAGCAAGGGCACTGCTATCCCTTCTTTAAAGACGGCTTGCATATTCTCAAAAGCCACATTTTGTTAATGGAAGCTATAATAATGTTTTTAAGATTCTTCTCACAGCATAGAAGAAATTCTTTAGACAGGCCATGTGGACCTAGCACCTTATCATTCCCTACTCTTTTGCTCCTAGTAATTCCATGTCATCAAAGTGGTCTTTCTAAAGTTTCAAAAGATAGTGAGGATGGCTTAACCAGAGACAAAATGGGATTCATTGCGTGAAGTTGAATATCGGACTGGGGGGGTGATCTCTCGAAAATTTGTAGAGTGATGAAAGCAAAGATTTAGCAACATAGTCGAATAAGTGATCAAATCTTCTATGGATACTTGCATTGAAATCGATTGTCTTTTGTGATGATGGAACACTCTTTGAAAGAATGTTCTCAAAAAGCATAGAAGATCTGAATGTTCATATTTATGTGGAAGTCTCTCCTTCTGTTGTAGCTCATATACTTTGTGCAAGTATAAAATAGATGAACAAACACAATATTCCACATGTTCATCAGGAGTTAGTGTTCTTGCATGGGCGATTTGGCGAAGAGCAGATATGCACCATCATTCCATCTTTGGAGATCAGTAAAGAATTTTCCACAATCTCAAATAATCTCTTGAATACATATTGTGAAGTGTTTCCATTTGTTTCACCATGTTAATGTCTCCCAAAAGCCAAATATGGTAAAAAGAAAGATTTTTCTAATGTGTAAGCAAAGTTTCCCAAAGATGGTTTCAATCGGATTACTAGGTGGGAACATAAGTATTAAGAAGAACATGCACTTTACCCTTGCATTGAATAACCAAATGTTGTAAAGGAGGAGCCTCTTCATCTATAGAAGTAGGAAGCTCCTATGAGTCCAACATATATACATACATAAACACATGCATACTTTTTTTAATGGGGGAGGGGAGTATGTTCTTATATTATTCATTATACACAAGAAACATGCTCCAATTGGGGAAATTATAGGTCTGCTAGAAGCAGCCTGAAAAAAATGGACAGTAATCAGGATAATAAAGATCGAGTTTTTTGTAGAGCGGTTTGTGATGCCATAGACAATCTCTTCGGGAAAAGAATAAAGAGAATGTGGGCAAGTGCTACTTCCAAAGGACCAAATCTGCACACATCTATGTTTTCGCCAAGCAGATAAGCATGTGAGCCTCCAACAATGATTACATGTAGTTGTGAAATCCAAAGATGGGAACAAAGTTCAGTAATATGTAACGGCTATTGAGTTGAACCATTTTTCAGAAGACAAAATTTTCCAATTTGTGGAAGCAAACAGTTGTGGTATACATAAGAGGCCAAGGTTGGATCAAAACTCGAACCGTGCGGTTTTCCGTACTTATTGTAAGTACGGTAAGTACTGAACCGTACAGTACGTGTTCATTGTATTTTTAAATTTATGCAACATTTTCATATTTTTTCCCTCGATTTGAGCATGGCCCGATTCTTTTTTGTCATAATTCATTGTTTAATATTGATATTAGTGTTTAGATAACTTGATTCTTGAATATGCAATGTATAATATCTGTATATTTTTGTCATTTATGAATTGTGGAATTATGGAACAACGTACCCAACGTACTGAACCTCAAGATGCAGTTCGGATCTAGAACCGTATGCGAACTGTACGTACCGAACCTAACGTACCGTTCCACCTTGAGAGGCACATACATTTGTGGAAAGGTTTATGGGCTTGAAAGGGCTCTATTTTTTGTCATCTAGGATACCCTCTTGGCATAGGGATTACCCCTCGATAAGAGACTCCTTTGGTTCTACAAAGAGTTCTTCCCAACGTAGCTTGATGGAAAGCAAGAGCATGGCTTCTAGATTTCAGATTGCCTATAACTCAGAGCTTAATCGTATTGATTTTAAGGCTAGAGAGAGAGAGAGAGAGGGAGAAGAAGAAGAAGAAGAAGAAGAAGAAGAAGAAGAAGAAGAAGAAGAAGAAGAAGAAGAAGAAGAAGAAGAAGAAGAAGAAGAAGAAGAAGAAGAAGAAGAAGAAGAAGAAGAAGAAGAAGAGAAAGTGTTTTTACGTCTATTAGGAGGCCGAACTCGGCCGATGAGACAAATCGATGTACGTGGGTATATCTTCTGTCAATCAGAAAAGATAGAAGTGCTGAAAAAAGTCTGGTAAAGCTGATATAGATCTTCATAGTATGCATGTGGAGATACCCATGAAAGTGGGGGGTGTATGGAGTGCAATATCTATGATACGCTATACGCAAAAGGGTAGTACAACAAGCATGAGAATGCATCTGAAACGACAAACTAGCTCCATCCTGTACTAGTGGGCGGGTTTAAGATGTGATGCATAGGTGGATGTGGAGTCAAGGCTGCCTTGATGGCTGCAGCGGGATCCGCCATCATCGGGGATCGTCCCTCCTCCATGGCGCGATGGTCATGAGCCTGGATCTCCGCAATCTGGTGTCGGTGAAGTCTCGGGGCCCGATATCCTATAGCCAGGGGTTGTCTCCTAGCTCGAGAGGTTTGAGCCTGCTGAAGAGTCACCCCTCTCGGTGTGTGAGCTGGGGAAGGGCTTCTGCACGTCGTGGAACAAGGAAGTCAGTGAGCTGACTCAGTCTCCCTCTTGTATGGGCTACTGTAGTAGGCAGGAGTAGGGAATCTCTGTGACCTTGTATCTCTAATAAGAATCGCCCGAGCTGTCACTGGTCTCTAAAGTCCATGATCTGTCGGAGGGTGGTCTGCTCTAACAGAGCCTCTAATGTCATCATATGCTCTACATCTGCATACACATTGCTCCTCATCCTCCATCTCTACTTTGCATACCCTGCACATCCGTTCTTCTCTGGGAATGTCTGCAGCTCTACCCGTCTCAATCTCTAGTCCGTGTGATGTGAGAGAGAGAGAGAGAGAGAGAGAGAGAGAGAGAGAGAGAGAGAGAGAGAGAGAGAGAGAGAGAGAGAGAGAGAGAGAGAGAGAGAGAGAGAGAAGAAAAGAAAGTGTTTTACGTCTATTAGGAGGCCGGACTCGGTCTATGAGACAAATTGATGTACATGGATATATCTTTTGTCAATCATAAAAGATAAAAGTGCTGAAAAAAGCTTGGTAAAGCTGATATAGATCTTCGTAGTATGCATGTGGAGATACCCATGAAAGTGCTTTATCTTCGTAGTGGGATTGTTGTGTTCTTCTATAATATCGTAAAATTTTGGGATTTTGGATTTGAATTTGGACGTCAAATTTCCACGTACCAACATCATCGTTTTATGAGCAGATAGCAATGATAGAAAATACTGTGCGCTAATATGTCTTTGCTCGAATTGATCGGGATTTTGAGTAGAGCTTTTGAGTTACTCTTGATTTAGGATATGGTTGAGAGGTGAAGTGATCCTTGTTGTGTAGAGCGTTTGAGTTACTCTTGGTTTAGGATATGCTTGATGTGGAGTTATCCTTATGGTCTTGGCTGTCATCTTACTGTTATTTATGATTGCAAAAAATATATTTTGTATCTTTTTGTGGAGCTTGTGAGGTGCTAGGTCTGTTCCATTAGGTCTAGAGCTTGATTCTTTAGCTTGGTAGGAACCTACAAACGCTAGGATTTTTTAAAAAGTGATCAGATCTTACAAGACCTTTTACCTAAATCTTTTATTGGAATGATAAAAAGGAAACTTTGTATGGTAATGGCAATTTACCTTAGAAAATAAACATTGCATGAGAGAATTCATGGAATACCATACCAAGAATAAGCGTGCATCATACTAAGTATCAATCTCAAAGAAAATATTAGATTCTACTTGACATCAAAACCTCTCTCCTAGAAAGAGCTTAGTTGGATCTTACTTGATCAAGCATGACAGTATTGAACTGAGTTACGATTCGTAGGCTTGTGAAAGGTTTCATACATTGGATATTGAGATGCTATAACCTACGACAAACATGAGATTTTCCTTGTTGCTTGGAGTGGAGTGTAGTAGAGGTGGAACATAAGCAATTTGTGAATGAGTTTTAGGGTCACGAATGTGCATGCATTGAGTTTCATCAATTGGCTCAAATAATTAGATTCGAGCTGTAGAATGTGTGCACGATGCATGCAACAATAAATAAGTATATACATGCTTTACCTAATATTTATGAATTCTTGAAAATGTACAAAATATTGATGCAGAAAACCGCTTGTAGAAATAAATAAACGGCTCCATTTGATGTGAAACCTAAAAATATGTAAATAAAGTTTGAGTGATAGTACAACTCTCGCCTTATTCTCACATCAATCAAAACTTTTTCAATCTGTTAGTAGTCCTACTCTTACAATGTTGGTCATACATCTCTGTAGTATGCTTTATGTCTCCCACAGTCCACTATATGAGTGATATAGCTCCCTTAAAAGTCTTTGTTGCTATAGTATACTTAGCATATAAAAATGTGTATGAATTACTTTTGTCCATTCACTTGAAGAGTAGTTGTAGGAGTACACCGAGCATTAAGTTGGATATATTTCGAGCAAATGTTTTCTCTATCATTGAAACAAGTTTATCAATTGACCTGTTTTCCTTTCTGCGTATTGAGGTTAGCTTACATGGTGGCAAAAACAAAAAGAGAATGTTATTTTGCTCATTCAAAACTGTCCACTTAAAAAGGCCGCCACCTTTTGTGCATCCAAGATAGGTGACTTAGCCCATGATAGGTGACTTCTAAAGTGAAAACATACATCCTTTATACAAACGCTTCACGATAACTTTCAATATCTCTTAATACTTATCGCTTTAATTCGATGTATATATGATTACCAATGTCCATGCTAATGTGCTATATAGACACATACGTTGAGTTCCAAAGTGCACATGCATATGGAGTCTTATCCATTTTAGCTTTTTCCTGTTTGGTTTGCTCTACTTCAACAAAATCTTCAATTGAAGAAATTGTTGAGGTGGTAGTAAAGAAGCTTCAAATGGAACAAGAAAAAGAGCAAGACAATGCACCTTATGACCAAAGAACACAAGCTCTTAGGAGATTCTAGCATTTTAATGGGGATCATCCCACTTACATTTGCAATAGAGTTCCTAGGTATCCATAGGTATATTATAATAGAATACTTCAACAACAATATCAACAACACAATACTAGCAGAGAAAACAATACTAACTTATGCCTGTGTATCCTCCTAGGGATGAATATGGAAGCCCTCCTAGAGACCAACATCAATACTATCGAGAACCATACCATGGTCAACCTAAGTACAATCAAGGCAATTTGATGAATAATATCCACCACCTAGGGTTGTGTTGGCCAAATATATTGAGGAGAATATTGAAAGAGCTATCATCCCAATGGAGCCAACAATCGTAGACACTAGGCCTAGATATCCAGAGACATGCCCTAAAGATAAGAATGAATATCCATAAGACATTTACATTGAGGGTAAATAGTATCAAGAAGAAGCCTACTATCAGATAACACTAGTGATAACCCCACTTTGACCAATAAGTATAGTGCAAGCATCTATTATGTAGAGAATGGAACTGACTAGAGACAACAATGCATTGAAGGTGCACCTACTCCTAAAGGTCCATGCTAAAACGATGGTGGCAAACACTCCTTGAAATATTGCCCTAAGTCATCTAGAACCTTTACCTAGAAGAATGAAGGATTATGTGAGGATTGTGGGAAGGATCGTTTGATTAGATTTTCCCTAAAACTCTCAAAACACTGCACACACGTCACAAAAAATCGTCAAAATCATGTAAAGTGTTAGTGAAACTGAAGGGCAAGTGCATTTTCAAGAAGTTACATGATCTCAACCTAAGGAGCAAGAGGTTGAGCAATCAAACAAGGATGAATACTTTTCACCTCAATCTCTCAATCTAGAGCCATCTGGGAAAAGAAAAAGAAGAAAAGAAACTTGAATTGGAAACAATTTAAGCAGAAGACTAGCCAAAAATGGGAAAAGAGATAAAGAAGCCACAAAAAAGAGCTATGTGAGGCATGCACAAAGACGTCTTAAGAAGAACTCGATAGGATCCAAGAATAAAAAAGCTTTTGAGAAAAAGAAAGCGGGTTTTCTACTTGTAAATCCACTCCTTAAGGATTTGGAATTGATGTTCAAAGCCTATGAGGCTTGGGTAAAGAGTGATCCTAATGTGGAAACACACCATGAATGTTACTATGATGCTCAATTAGAGAAAGAGAGGTTAAGAATGTGCAAACAAATAATTGATTTTTTTCAAAAAATCCTCAAGGAAGCTAGCCTTATTAAAGAGAGAGCATATTGTTGTAGTTCAAAATCCCATCCTCAATTTGGTGATGGACTAAGAGCTAGACACATCTCATGCAGAACCTAGTAAAGAAATAGAGCCAAAAGAAAACCCCATTGAGACTAGAGTTGTGCCGAATTCTATTGAATCTTTTGCACAAGATCCTTTTGTTGATATTATAGATAACCCAAATGATGAAGAGGTAGAAATTAGTTCATTGATACTTGAAGTTGATGAAGGATGAACAAAATACTTATGGAATAGGTCCAAAAAACTAGATGGAAGAAAGAAAGACAAGACAGGGAAGAACCACCATTGAAAGAGATTCAATATCATGAGGAATCTTATTTTATTGATTACCCCCTAAAAAAAGTGCATCATTGATTTGATCTCTCCATAGAAGAAGAAGAGGACGGAGATCCCATGGAATTCCCACAATACATAGGAGAGAACAAAAGAGAGTCCATTGTGAAAAAGGAAAGTTCCATTAGATTTCTCATGAGCAAAATGACTAAGAGCACACCAAGCATGGAGTTATTAAAGAATACCTAGGTGAAATGCACCTTAAGAATATAGGGAATTTTGCACACAAAGCAACACTTATGGGAAAAAAATTCCAAACAGCTGGATCCAAACACTAGTCAAATGAAGCCTTTAGAGCCTAAACATATTTTGAATAGTTTGAGTGTAAAACAAGTGCCACTAGACAAGATAGGATAATCTAGTGAAGGATAAATACTAGAACAGATGTAGCAACAACAACTAAATCCATTTAGCAAAAGTGGGGAAAGCCTCCCTTTCATCCCACACATTTAAAACTACAATTGGTTGGTGGAATTGAGCAATCCATCAGTTTTTTACAGAATGTCAAATTGAATATTGTTGGAGTGGATTTGGACCACACTCTAGAGATTTATAATTTCAATCAAATGAGTAACTATGACATGATTCTAGGAAGGGCATTTATGTGTCAATTGAAAGTATTGCAAGATTGGGGTATCAATGTTCTGTACTTGCAGCACTTGGGGATAATAACTAGAATCAATACCCACACATTTGAGCATCAAGACATCCCTTCCATCCAGATGAAAAATGTACAAAAAGATATAGATGATTTCCCTTCAAAAAAGCCATCAAAATTTGGAACTTGTATGGATGAGGATGTGAATGTTGGAGATAGATGTCTGCGGAAGCACGCGAACAGCACAAGTAAGAAGAAGAAGAAGCTTGGAGCACAACACATGATACTGAATGTATTACTAGAGAATGTACAAAGATAAGTAGCCCATTAGGGCAATAGGCGTATATACAAGCCGGGGGAAAAAAACCTCCTAAAGAGGGAAAAAAGTGCCCCGGCGGTCCTAGAGTGTTCACACACATCACTACCTGTTCTCCTGCGTGGGCACATATGCCAAGCTGATCTCCCCAGCAGAGAACCTCTCCCTTGTTAAAAGTCAAGCTTCAAGCTACAAATTCGTGGCGAATCTTTTATGGACATGTGGAGCAATCAAAGGAAGCCAAAAGCCACGAGATTCCATCAAGAAAAGTCACTCAACCACTCCCCAATTCATCTCAACTAAATCCTCCAAGTTAGGAGGCTGATTTGGGAAGGTAGTTCTTAGATTTTAGGGGCACACTTCTCACTATAAAAGGAGCATGTATCCCGACTTCTTTTGGCCCATCTTCTTGGAGTTTTAGCTCATGTAAAGTGAGCACTAAGTGCTGGAGTTGTGATAAGCAAGCCCCTTGCTTGCTTGTTTGTTTTCTTTTAGTAGGCATATCTATGTGTGTGCACAGGCAGTGTTGCAACTCTCTACCCCTGAGTTGTTAGCATTGGTTCTCCCTCATATTGTATCCATTTGATGTAATTCTTGTCTCATTGGATAGCTATTAGAGACTATTTTATGATCACAAAGTCTCTGGATCATTCTCTGAGTAATCTGGGAGCCACATTCATTTTAGTGAAGTTGTGTGATTGATATCTCTCTTGGTGTGTAGGCTCTGTTGGAAATATTTTGCTCTCTGTTGTAAGGGCTGGTTCTCCTTCTCTATGTATCCATTTGCTATGATTTTGGTGTCATTGGGTAGCTATTAGAGTCCTCTAAAGTTGACCCAAGTTTGAGATTCATTCTCTGTATAATCTTTGAGAAAAGCTTGCTGGAGTGAAGTGAGGTATCTGCTTGACTGGCAGTTGTGAGCATTCAACTAGCTCATGTTGTAGACATTGTTTCTCCTTGTGTAAGCATCCATTTGAAGTGAAATTTGTTTTGTTGGAAAGCCCTTGGTGTCTTCTACAGGTCTACAAAAGCTCACTGGAGTTCTCTGCACAAGCTGGGAGTAAGAGCATTTTTGGTGTGCAGAGGTCAAAGAAGGATACCTGTGGAGGTCATTCACGCTTCGTCATTGCTTAGGGGTTGAGATACTTCCCCCATCATCCCTGACATAGTGATAATGCACCTCAATGTGCTTAGTGCGAGCATGGAACACAGGGTTCCTCGCAACTGCCAATGCGCTCTGACTATCAGTGAAGATGGTGGTGGCAGAAGACTGGCCAACACCCAAATCAGCCATAAGGCATCTGAGCCACACACACTCAACAGTCGCTGTGAAAGCTGCCCTATACTCAACCTCACAACTGGAAGTGGCCACAATAGGCTGCTTCTTGCTCAACCAAGATATACATGAGCTACCAAGCATGAAGCAAAAACCACTGGTGGACACACGAGTGTCATAGCAACCAACCTAATCTGAGTCATAGCATGCAAATCT
>CM035435.1:61789667-61852167 GCA_020310875.1 Ceratopteris richardii
AAGTTATGTATTTTCTCCCTACTTCTCATTCATCTATTTTTGAGTCTTAAGGTGTGTATGCTAAGGTTCATGTCATTGGAAGACCTTGAAAACTTGCGATAATTGTTATTGAGGTCCATGTTGGAGATAGACGTCTGCAGAAGCAGGCGAACAGCACAAGGAAGAAGAAGAAGCTTGGAGCACAAACACACAATACTGAATGTATTACTAGAGAATGTACAAAGATAAGTAGCCCATTAGGGCAATAGGCGTATATACAAGCCGGGGGAAAAAAACCTCCTAAAGAGGGAAAAAAGTGCCCCGGCAGTCCTAGAGTGTTCACACACATCACTACCTAAATATATCAACAAATCCCCCCCCTGGGACTGATGCGGTGAACAAGGAGTTGGCACTCATGTATAAGGAAGTGCCAAGCTATGTGGAAATCACTCCACAAAAGGAAGTAAGCCCAAAGCTTTGCGGAAAGCTTCAAACTTCTCCCTAGGCAGAGCCTTTGTGAAAAGGTCTGCAATGTTCTCCTGCGTGGGCACATATGCCAAGCTGATCTCCCCAGCAGAGAACCTCTCCCTGACATAGTGATAATGCACCTCAATGTGCTTAGTGCGAGCATGGAACACAGGGTTCCTCGCAACTGCCAATGCGCTCTGACTGTCAGTGAAGATGGTGGTGGCAGAAGATTGGCCAACACCCAAATCAGCCATAAGGGGTCTGAGCCACACACACTCAACAGTCGCTGTGAAAGCTTCCCTATACTCACCCTCACACCTGGAAGTGGCTACAGTAGGCTGCTTCTTGCTCAACCAAGATATACATGAGCTACCAAGCATGAAGCAAAAACCACTGGTGGACACACGAGTGTCATAGCAACCAGCCCAATCTGAGTCAGAAAAAGCATGCAAATCTGGCGGTAGTGATCCCCCCTTGGGATAAAACAACCCAAGTAGCCGAGTACCACTCAAGTAGCGAAAGATGCGCTTAACCGCTTTCCAATGCGTGACTCCTAGGCAATGCATAAACCTGCTCATCTGTGAGACAGAAAACTGAATATCTGGCCGAGTAATGCATAAGTAAATCAAGCATCCAACAGCCTGCTGATAGAGAACAGCATCAAATGCATCTCCAGCATCATGAAGACTCAATCGTAAACCTGTCTCCATAGGAGTGGCAATAGGCTTACAGTCTTCAAGGCCAAAACGCTGCAATAATGTGTCAATATATTTCGTTTGACACAACGCCATTCCACCATCAACGTGCATAAACTGAATGCCCAAATAGTGATGCAAATGCCCCAAATCAGACATCTCAAACGAGGCATGCAAATCAGCCTTAAAATCAGCAATATGTGTCTCAATAGGACCAGTGAGCAGCATGTCATCAACATAGACAACAATGATCAGAAGCACATCATTAGCACGTTTAACATATAAGGTGCTTTCAGTTGGACTGTTCTCAAAACCGTGTGCAATCAGATAGGCATGTATCTTCTCATACCAAGCACGTGGTGCTTGCTTTAAACCATATAATGCCTTCTTTAACCTGCAAACCTGGTTTTCATGCCCTTTTTGCACAAAGCCACGGGGCTGAAAAACATACACTTCTTCATGCAAGTCACCATTCAGAAATGTTGTTTTAATGTCCAACTGATGTACATTCCAACCATGATGGGCTGCAAGTGCACAAATGCTCCGAACAGTAGTCATACGGCATGTAGGTGCAAAGGTCTCATCAAAATCAATGCCTCTTTCTTGTGCATAACCCTTTGCAACAAGCCTAGCCTTATACCTGTCAACTGTACCATCAGGTTTACGCTTCAGCTTGTATACCCACTTAGTGCCAATGGCCTTCTTGTTAGGAGGCAAGTCACATAAAGACCATGTACCATTCTTCATTATAGCATCATATTCAGATTGCATAGCAGCCATCCAATTTTCTGAATTTTGTGCATCAAAAGAAACAGGCTCATTCTCATCACAGAGACTAGATGCAGCCATAGCATAGCAATCTGATGCAAAGGAGGCACTATGAGAGCCTGAACGAGTATGATATGACAAAGGTGCATCTGATTTGCTGTCATGCAAAGTCTGCACCAGCCATTTTGGCATAGTTTTTGCCTGCTCAATATCAGCTCTCTCATCAACAAGTGCATCATGTAAATCTGCATCAGAAATGGAATGATTTGCATCATCATATGAAACCTGCAAAGGCTGAGAAGTTGCCTCATTAGGACCAGCACTAGCCTGTCCACCTGTAAAAAGAGGCATCAAAGTATCATACATGTCTTTGGAGCTAACAGATGTCTCCTTAGTACATGAAAGCAATGGCTGAATAGCATCTTCACAAAGACAATATCACGGCTAACCAGAATGCGTTTAGTCTGTGGATGATACAGACGATCGCCTTTACTTTCAGAACTGTACCCAACAAAAATACATTTTACTGCCTTATCATCTAATTTTCTGCGATGTTGTTCAGGCACTAATGCATATGCCAAACAACCAAAAACATGCAGATGAGCAACAGATGGCTTGCGGTCATGCCAAGCCTCATATGGAGTGATAGACTGCAACGCTTTAGTGGGACACCTGTTCAGTACATATGCTGCACACATGACAACCTCAAGCCAGAAACTATATGGTAAAGCCTGACTTTTGACCATGCACCTCGCCATCTCCATGAGTGACCTGTTCTTTCGTTCAGCAACTCCATTCTGTTGAGGTGTATACGGCACTGTACATTGGTGTTTTATCCCATGTTCAGCCAGAAATGCATTAAAATCTGAAGACATATATTTCCCCCCTCGATCAGAACGGAGGGTGCCCATTTTACATGCTGACAGATTTTCAGCCAAAACCAAAAACTGTTTGAAGCACATGAACACTTCGGACTTTGCTTTGAGTGGATATACCCATGCATGCCTGGAAAAATCATCAATGAAAGTCACGAAGTAAAGTTAATTTCCAAAAGAGGGTGTCTGCATAAGACCACAGACATCACTATGTACAAGCTGCAATTTCTGCGTAGCCCGAACTGAACCATCTTTTGGAAAGGAAGAACACTGCATTTTGCCCAAAATACAGCCTTCACAAACATGTTTTCTTGGTGCCTCAAGTTTGGGCAAAGAGGATACCATTTAAAATTTCTGCAGGCGTAACAAACTAGCAAAATTCAGATGACCAAAGCGTGCATGCCAAAGCTTTGCATCTGACATAGCCTGAGAATCATGAACTGTACATGCCGAATCATTCACAGATCTTTCATAGTCTATGAGCTTATACAGCCCACGACATAAAATGCCAGAAGCAATAATCACATCGCCATTTGAGAGATCATGGACTGTACACCTGTCATCAATGAATTTCACAACCAAGCCAATCTTGGCTAATGCAGAAACTGATAACAGGTTCTTTTTGATCCCTGGCACAAATAAAGCATCTGACAAAGTGAAAGAACTACCATCAGCATTAGTCATAATGATCTTACCAACTCCCATAACAGGATAAGAGGAGTTATTGGCGCATGTGACAGTATTCCATGTAGGGGCAGGCTCGAGTGAAGAGAAGAAACTGCGCTGCGAGGTAATATGTTTGGTCGCCCCACTGTCAAAGTACCAAACATCTGAGTCTACTGCAGACATGCACTGATCATGAGAAGATGGGTCAAAACTGCAGACAGTAGTAAACGCCCATTCTTCTTCCTGCACAAGATTTGCAGACTCTGTTTTTGGTGTAGAGGCCTCTGCAACAACCATTCCAGCCTCTTTCTTCTTTGCCTCTTTAGCAGCCAGTTTTGGACAGTTCTTTATAATATGATCATTTCCTTTACAGTACTTGTAGAATAATTTTTGCTTTTCTGATTTCTTCTCATCTTTATCTTGGTTCTTTGATTGTGTAGCATTTGCAGATTTCTGCTTACTAGTAGAAGAGCTCCATTTTCCTTTGCCCTTCTGACTAGCCAGGAAAGCTTGATCTGCAATACGCATAATGGACCTGTTCTGCCTGGACTGATCTTCCTGCAATAGAACAAAGACTAATTCCTCAAATGACAAGGCATTTGGATTGCCTTTCATCATCAACCGAAGAGTAGAGGCAAAACTCTGATATGAATCAGGAAGACCATTCAGAACGGTCTGCACAAGTGAGCTATCTGGTATAACCTCATCAGCAGAAATCTGTCCATATAATCACCTTCATTCATGTGCTCACTCTCCAACTGTTTTCGGAGGTAAGCAACACGAGCCTCATTCCTAGCCTGGTACAAAGTGGTAAGTGTATCCCAAGCATCCTTTGCTGTTCTGCAAGAGCGAATGTGAAGAATAATGGCACGTTTGATAGACAAAGCTATCAATGCATGTGCCTGGGCATCTCTGCCATCCCAACGAATCTGCTCTGTAGTAGGTGCAACAGAAACATCAGCACGAACAGGAATCTGCGGAATATCATCTTCGACACCATCTTCATCAGCTCCAACACCTGTATTTGCAGTACCTGTCGTTACAGGTGTAACAGGACGTCTTTCAACACCCTGCACAATGTTCCACAATCCTTTTGCAACGAGTACATGTCGCATCATATAAGCCCATAATGGGTAGTTGGTACCATCCAACTTATCCTCAACAGCCAACATACGGAATACATCACTGCTTTCAGCCATGGCCGGTGACTAAAATACCTTGATGCAGAAAATTGACTGTATCTCAAAAAGTTGAACGGAACAACCCAGACGAGTTCTGCTAGACCTGTAGCAGACTTTGAGACGCTTAAGCGAACAGAAATTGGTATATACCTTTGGTACAAAAGGACGAAATAGCCTGCACAAGCACTGCGATAGTGCGTTCGGAGGCCGAAATGAGCTCAAATCGCGATTTCGGCCTGAGTATGCTCACCAAATTTCGTGCGAATCTGAGACTGCAAACGGAGGAGTGTCGACGGCGCCCTAGAAGAAGCGACGACCTGCTCTGATACCAATTGTTGGAGATAGACGTCTGTGGAAGCACGCGAACAGCACAAGGAAGAAGAAGAAGCTTGGAGCACAAACACACAATACTGAATGTATTACTAGAGAATGTACAAAGATAAGTAGCCCATTAGGGCAATAGGCGTATATACAAGCCGGGGGAAAAAAACCTCCTAAAGAGGGAAAAAAGTGCCCCGGCAGTCCTAGAGTGTTCACACACATCACTACCTAAATATATCAACAGTCCACTCCATTTCTAACATTTGATATCAAAGCATAGTTGCACTACACCCTTAACAAGATGAGTGATTATAGATTTGAGACATTTGGTCTCTTTATCTTTCGAAGACATGTTGTTCCAATTTCTGGTCAATAGGATGTTAGTAAAGAAGGAGAAATTCTTTCATCATTCAAGTCATTGAGAACCTTTCATCAGGTTTGGTTGAAGTTAGAGAATTCTTATAAAAGCAGAAATTTCGCTGGGAAAGCACATCTAAGAAGTCAGTTAGCCAACACAAGGATGAAAGTTGGTGAGTTAGTTCAGTCACACATTTCAAAGTTCAAAGTCTCATGCATTCAGTTTTCAGTTCAGTCTAGGTTTGATCATATTGAACTCAAGATTTAGTGGAAATCAGTTAAAAGAGATTCGAAGTTTTGTAGACATTGAAGTTTTGCAGATATCCGAAGTTTTGCAGAGATTTGAAGTTTTGCAAACATTTAAAGTTTTGTAGATTTTTGTACTTTATGCCATTATGACATTGAAGGGGGGATTATTGGAAACAATGTCAGAAAGCATAAAACCCTAATTTTTAGCAACCCCAATTTTTGGGACTTGGCCAAATTTTGGTCACAGAAGGTTAAAAATTTTAAGATCAATTAGCACTTCAAGAGAGCTTTCATGTGGTATATAATATTCAGTCCTCAGAGGTCCATTTTGTTAGAAAAATCTAATCCTAATTTTTATCCAGAATGGTTTTTTACCTAGTTATATTCCTCTCAACATGTGGATTAAGAAAAGCAAGGTCTTTTCACTATTTGATGGTGAATTTAGCTTTTTGTAGTGGAGTCTACCCTTAAAAGCAAAGTTTGATGAAGAAAAATTATCGCTAATTTTGGAGCTTTTCGTAGATTTTTACGCATGCTTTGTGCTTTTTCAGCTTTTCATAACTATTTTCATGGTTCAACCTTGAGGCCTATATAAAGAAGCCTTAGGGATCACTTGAGCATCAATCTCAAGTATCAACCTAGCTTGGAGGTATACCAACTTTTGGAGGAGGTGTGTTCTAACTTTGGTGCACCTTTGGAGGAGATTTTGGAGCCAACCATTCAACTTTTGCTGATTTTTTGAGGAATGAGCCAATATTCTGTTCTTCAAGAGGAATCATTATTGTTATTCAATTTAGGTTTTCTATATAAATAGTTCTTAACTGTTTCTATTCACTCCAAACTCACATACACACACTCTTCATAGCCAACACAAGGATGAAAGCTGTCGGTCTGTTTAGTCGCACATTTGGAAATTCAAAGACTCATGTATTTAGTTTTCAGTTTAGTATAGGTTTAAGCACATTTAGCTCAAGATTTAGTGGAAACCAGTTAAAAGAGATCCGAAGTTTTGTAGATATCTGAAGTTTATATTGCACATATCCGAAGTTTTGTAGGCATCCTAAGTTTTGTAGATTTTTGTACTTTATGCCATTATGATATTGAAGGGGGGATTGTTGGAAACAATGTCAGAATAGCATAAAAAGCTAATTTCTAGCAAGCCTAATTTTTGGGACTTAGTCGAATTTTGGTCGTAGAAGGCCAAAAATTATTATGAGCTCATCATTTAGTACTTGATGAGAGCTTTGTCAAATTTTGTTTGTAGAAGGTAAAAAATTATTATGAGCTCATCACTTAGTACTTGATGAGAGCTTTCATTTGGTATATAATATTAAGTTATCAGAGGTCCAGTTTGGTAGAAAAACCTAACTGTAATTTTTGTCCAAAATTGTTTTTTTAACCAGTCATATTCGCAGACATCCGAAGTCTTGTAGACATCCAAAGTTTTGTAGAGATCCAAAGTTTTGCAGATAGTTAAATTTTTGCAGATTTTTGTACAATGTCAGAATAGCATAAAACTTGTTGGAAACAATGTCAGAATAACATAAAACCCTAATTTCCAACAATGCTAATTTTTAGGACTTTCTCAAATTTTGTTCATAAAAGGTCAAAACTTATTATTAGCTCATCAATTAGTACTTCAGGAGAGCTTTCATTTGGTTTATAACATTCACTCATGAGAGGTCCAGTTTGGTAGAAAAAACTAACCTTAATTTCTATCCAAAATGGTTTTTCACCTAGTTATGTTCCTCTCAAAAAGTGGATCAAGGAAAGCATGGCCTTGTCATTGTTTGATGGCGAATTCATCTTATCACAATAGATCTTATCCTAAATGCAAAGTTTCATGAAGAAAAATTACTATCGCTAATTTTGGAGTTAGTCTTCGATTGACGATGAAAGGCATTCCAAATGCCTTGATATTTGAGGAGTTAGTCTCTATTTCGTTGTAGGCAGAACATGTGTATTATGTGTGTTGAAGATCAAGCTTTCTTAACTATTCAAAAGGATAAGGGTAAATGGAGCTCGTCTACTAGTAAGCAGAAGTTTGCTAATGTTGCATAGTACAAGAAGGAAAAAAGATAAGAAGAAAGCAAAAAAGTAGAAACAACTTTGCAAATACTGTAAAGTGATCATGTCATAAAGAGTTGTTCAAAACTGATTGCAAAAGAGGCAAAGAAGAAAGAGGCTAGAATGGTTGTTACAAAGGCCTTTACACCTAAAACAGAGTTTGTTAGTCTTGTGCAGAATGAAGAATGGATGTTTACTACTATTTGCAATTATGAGCCATCTTCTCATGAATAGTGTATATCTACAATAGGCTCAGATCTTTGGTATTTTGACAAGGGTGCAACCAAAGCCCAGGTGTCAAGCATTGGCGATTGGTTAAGCGCATCTTTCGTTACTTGAGTGGTACTCGACTACTTGGATTGTTTTATCCTAAGGGGAGATCACTACCGCTACATTTACATGCTTTTATTTGACTCTAATTGGGTTGGTTGCTATGCCACTTGTGTATCCACTAGTGGTTTTTGCTTCATGCTTGGTAGTTTATGCATACCTTGGTTGACCAAGAAGTAGCCTACTATGACGACTTCTAGTTGTGAGGCTGAGTATAGGACAACTTTCATAGCAACTATTAAGTGTGTGTTGCTAAGATGCCTTTTGGCTGATTTGGGTGTTGGTAAGTCTTTTGCCGTTGCCATCTTCATTGACAATCAGAGCGCATTGGCAGTTCCAAGGAACTCTATGTTCCATGCTCGCACAAAGCACATTGAGGTGCATTATCATTATGTCAGGGAGAGGTTCTCTACTTGAGATATCAATTTGATATATGTGCATACCTTGAGAGAAGTTTGAAGCTTTTCGTAAAGCTTTGGGTTTAGTTCCTTTTGTGAAGTGATCTCTTTCTCCATAGCTTGGCACTTCCTTAAGTGACAACTCCTTGTTTACGCCTCACTCCTAGGGGGTATTTGTTAATATATTTCAATACGGATGTATGTGAACACACTTAGGGCTATCAAGGCACTTTTTTCCCTCTTTAAAAGGTTCCCTCCCCCCTCCCCCCCCCCTCCACCCCCAGCTTGTATATATGCCAATAACCCTAATGGGTCACTAATCTTTGTATATTCACTTGCTAATAAATTCTATATTGTGTATTGTGCTCCAAGCTTCTTCTTCTTCATTGTGCTATTTACGTGCTATTTGTGTGTGTGTGTATGTATGCATGCATGTATGTATATATATGTGTGTGTACATGTTTTTATGAATTATATTTAGCCAAAGATAATATATCAAAGGAGAATACATCCACTTTGCTACTCTATGCATCTATAATGTCACACAAAACATATAATGCTATGCGGCACATGTACTTAGTACTATGATGTCACATAGAACTTATAACTTAGAACATACATGCATGCACACATATACATACATATGTATATATGTATATGTACATACATATATATATATATATATATATATATATATATATATATATATATATATATATATATATATATATATATATATATATATATATATATATATATATGCATGCATATATACACAATCACCACTACTATGCCACACATCTGATTTATGTTTTTTATGTTTGGTATATGCTTTGTATTTGATAAGTGATAAGAAGAAAGCTTAGATGAAACTTGGATGGTTTATTAGTGAATGAAGATTTAGATTAGTAGAATAAAAGAAAGAATTTATTAATTTTTTAGATGATAATGCTCCTATATTTGATGAACAAGTTGAGAGTTCAAACACTATAAGTGAGTATGATGAAGACAATGTGTTAGTTATTAAAGAAGTATCTTTGAAAAAGTCTGTTATTTGGTTGTTTGACAATTATGCTTCTAAGCCTATCACTCCCCATCTTAACTTGTTTACATCCATCTCATCTCCAAAACCAAATTTTATGGATTATTATGCTAATAACCAAAATGTTTAAGTTTGTGACATAAGAACAACATGTCTTAAGACTCTAAGTGATGAGACTATTACACTTATGTGTCCTTTGAGTAGCTTTGATGTGAATGGTTTCCTTATACATGGATACTTTTTACTATAGAGTTGTTCGTATATTTAGGTAGTGATGTGTGTGGACACTCTAGGACCGTCGGGGAACTTTTTTCCATCTTTAGGAGGTTTTTCCCCCCGCTTGTATATACACCTATTGCCCTAACGAGCTACTTATCTTTGTACATTCTAGTGGTAATATATTTAATATTGTGTGTTGTGCTCCAAGCTTCTTCTTCTTCCTTGTGATGTTCGCGTGCTTCCGTAGACGTTTGACTCCAACAATTGGTATCAGAGCAGGTTGCCACTTCATTTAGGGCGTTGTCGAGATCTCTCTGATTGCAGTCTCACAATCATACGAAATCTGGTAAGCATACTCAAGGTGTTTCAGAGATCAAAACAGCTTTGCTGTGTGGTGCCGAAATCACGATCTGACCTCATTTTAGCCTCTGAAAACACTATCGTAGTGCTTGTGCAGGCTATTTTGTCTTTTTGTGCCAAAGGTATATACTATTTTGGATTCGCCAATATAAGCGTCTCGAAGTCTGCTATAGGTTTAGTAGAATTTATCTGGGCAATTTGTTCAACTTTTTGAGATACAATCAATTTTCTTCATCAAGGTATTTTAGTCACCGGCCATAGCTGAAAGCTGTGATGTATTCCATATGTTGGCAGTTGAGGATAAGTTGGATGGTACCAACTATCCATTATGGGCTTATATGATGCGACATGTATTGGTTGCAAAAGGACTGTGGAACATTATGTAGGGTGTTGAAAAATGGCCTATCACACCTGCAACTGTTACAACTGCAGGTACTGAAGCTTATGCAGAAGGTGTCGAAGATGGTGATATTCTGGAGATTCTTGTTTGTGCTACTACTTCTGTTGCACCTACTGTAGAGAAAATTCATTGGGATAGTAGAGATGCTCAGGCACATGCATTGATAGCTTTGTCTGTCAAACGTGCCATTATTCCTCACATTCCCTCTTGCAGAATAGCTCAGGATGCTTGGGATACACTTACCATATTGTACTAGGCTAGGAATGAGGCTCGTGTTGCTTACCTCCGAAAACAGTTGGAGAGTGATCACATGAATGAAGATGATTCTATGGAAAATTTTCTGACAGAGATCAAGGATTTAAAGGAACAATTGATTTTTGCAGATGAAGTCCTTCCTGACAGTTCACTTGTGCAGTGTTCTGAATGGTCTTCTCGACTCATATCAGAGTTTTGCTTCTACTCTTCGTTTGATGATGAAAGGCAATCCAAATGCCTTAACATTTGAAGAGTTAGTTTGTGTTTTGTTGCAAGAAGACTAGTCTAGATAGAACATGTCTATTATGTGTGTTACAGATCAAGCTTTCTTGGCTAGTCAAAAGGAGCTCTTCTACTAGTAAGCAAAAATCTGCAAATGCTACACATTCGAAGAAGGAACAAAAATATGATAAGAAATCAGAAAAGCAAAAATTGTTTTGCAAATACTCTAAAGAAAATGATCATGTCATTAATAGCTGTCCAAAACTGGGTGCTAAAGAGGCAAAGAAGAAAGAGGCCGGAATGGTTGTTGTAGAGGCCTCTACATCGAAAACAGAGTGTGCTAATATTGTCTAGGAAGAAGAATGGGTGTTTACTACTGTTTGCAGTTTTGACCCATCTTCCCATGAGAAGTGCATGTTTGCAATAGACTCAGATGTTTGGTACTTTGATAGTGGGGTGACCAAACATATTACCGCGTAGTGCAGTTTCATCTCTTCACTCGAGCCTTCCTCTACAGGGAATACTGTGACATGCGCCAACAATTCCTCTTATCCTGTTATGGGAGTTGGTAAGATCATTTTGACTACTGCTGATGGTAGTTCTTTCGCTTTGTTAGATGCTTTGTTTGTGCCAGGGATCAAGAAAAATATGTTATTAGTTTTTGCATTAGCCAAGATTGGCTTGGTTGTGAAATTTGTTGATGACAGATGTGCAGTTCATGATATGTCAAATGGCGATGCCATTATTGCTTCTGGCATTTTGTGTCGTGCGCTATATAAGCTCATAGACTATGAAAGATATGTAAATGATTCGGCATGTGCAGTACATGATTCTCAGGCTATGTCAGATGCAAAGCTTTGGCATGCACACTTCGGTCATCTGAATTTTGCTAGTTTCCTACGCCTACAAAAATCTGAAATGGTGTCCTCTTTGCCCAAACTTGAGGCATCCGGAAAAATGTTTGTGAAGGTTGCATTTTGGGCAAAATGCAATGTTCTTCCTTTCCAAAAGATGGTTAAGTTCGGGCTACTTAGAAATCGCAACTTGTACATAGTGATGTCTGTGGTCCTATGCAGACACCTTCTTTTGGGAACTATCTTTACTTCATGACTTTCATCGATGATTTTTCCAGGCATGCATGGATATATCCATTGAAGGAAAGTCCAGAAAGTTTATGTGCTTCAAATAGTTTTTGGTTTTGGTTGAAAATCTGTCAGCATGTAAAATGGGCACCCTCCGTTCTGATCGAGGGGGAAGGATATATGTCTTCTAACTTTAATGCATTTTTGGGTGAATGTGGGATAAAACATCAGTGTACAGTGCCATATATACCTCAACAGAATGGAGTTGCTGAACGGAAGAACATGTCACTCATGGAGATGACGAGGTATATGGTCAAGAGTCAGGCTTTACCACATAGTTTCTAGCTTGAGGCTATCATGTGTGCAGCATATGTACTTAATGGACGTCCCACTAAAGTGCTGTAGTCTATCACTCCATATGAGGCTTAGCATGGTCGCACGCCATCTGTTGCTCATCTGCGTGTTTTTGGTTTTTTGGCATATGCATTAGTGCCTGAACAACATCGCAGAAAATTGGATGATAAAGCAGTAAAATGTATTTTTGTTGGGTGTAGTTCTGAAGGTAAAGGCCATCGTCTGTATCATCCATAGACTAAACACATTTTGGTTAGCCGTGATGTTGTTTTTGTGGAAGATGCTATCCAACCGTTACTTTCATGTACTAAGGGACATCTGTTAGCTCCAAAGACATGTATGATACTTTGTTGCCTCTTTTTACAGGTGGACAGTGTAATGCTAGTCCTAATGAGGCAACTTCTCAGCCTTTGTAAGTTTCATGTGATGATGCAAATCATTCCATGTATGATGTAAATTTACATGATGCACTTGATGAGAGAGCTGATATTGAGCAAGCAAAAACTATGCCAAAATGGCTAGTGCAGACTTTGCGTGATAGCAAATTAGATGCACCTCTGTCATATCATACTCGATCAGGCTCTCATGGTGCCTCTTTTGCATTAGATTTCTATGCTATGGCTACCTCTAGTATCTATGATAAGACTGAACCTATCTCGTTTGATGAAGCACAAAATTCTGAACATTGGATGGCTGCAATGCAATTTGAATATGATGCTATCATGAAAAATGGTACCTGGTCTTTATGTGACTTGCCTTGTGGCAAGAAGGCCATGGGCACTAAGTGGGTATACAAGCTGAAGCGTAAACTTGATGGAGCAGTTGAGAGGTATAAGACTAGGCTTGTTGCAAAGGGTTATGCGTAGGAAAGAGGTATTGATTTTGATGAAACCTTTGCTCCTACTTGCTAAACGACTACTTTTTGTAGCATTTGTGCACTTGCAACTCATCATTAGTTGGACATTAAAACAACATTTCTGAATGGTGACTTGCAAGAAGAAGTGTATGTTTTTCAGCCCCGTGGCTTTGTGTAGAAAGGGCATGAAAACCACATGTGCAGGTGAAAGAAGGCATTATATGGTTTAAAGCAAGCACCACGTGCTTGGTATGAAAAGATACATGCCTATCTCATCACAAATGGTTCTGAGAACAGTCCAGTTGAAAGCACGTTATATGTAAAGCATGGTAATGATATGCTTCTGATCATTGTGGTGTATGTTGATGACACGCTGCTCACTGGACCTCATGAAATGCACATTGCTAATTTTAAGGCTGATTTGCATGCCTCATTTGAGATGTCTGATTTGGGGCATTTGCATCACTATTTGGGCATTTAATTTATGCAAGTTGATGGCGGAATGGCTTTGTGTCCAATGAAATATATTGGCACATTATTGCAACGTTTTGGGGCATTTGCATCACTATTTGGGCATTTAATTTATGCAAGTTGATGGCGGAATGGCATTGTGTCCAATGAAATATATTGACACATTATTGCAGCGTTTTGGCCTTGAAGATTGTAAGCCTATTGCCACTCCTATGGAGACACATCTACGATTGAGTCTCCATGATGTTGGAGATGCATTTGATGCTGTTCTATATCAGCAGGTTGTTGGATGCTTGATTTACTTATGCATTACTTGGCCAGATATTCAGTTTGCTGTCTCACAAATGAGTAGGTTTATGCATTGCCTGTTGTTGCAAATGTACAAGCCTTCACATTTGGCTTAGCATGAAAGATTATATGTGGAAGCATTTGATAACTCATATGAACCATAACTTGTAATTGTTTGATCATCTACCATTTGTAAAAGGTTTATACCTTAAAGGAATCTTGTAAAAGCCAAAATCTTTTGGAGTTAGGAATAACAATAAGCTATTAGTTTCAATGAGAGAATATCTCCTAGATCAAGGGAATCACCTTTTGTTGGAGCCAAGTTTGAATTTCAAATTCAAACTTAAGAAAAACTTCTTATATAAATGACTTTGAAAATCACGCGGCTATGTGGTCACATTGAGAGCTCTTTCACTGATCATTTGCAAGATTTGAGTAGGTTACACCATAGCTTACTCATTCCACCATCATTGAGCATCATTACAATGCCAATGATCTTGTATAATCATGTGCTATAATACATTTACTTCATCGAACATCTTTGTCTACTTCTCTGCTATGACTACTCAGAACAGTGAACTTTCTCTGGTCATATCTCAGTGAATTCTCACCCTTTTGCATGATCTATAGCTTGTTGGAGCCAGCTTCAAGTCTACTTTATTCTATCAAAGTTTCAAAGTATTTGGTTTAACCTTCTGGGAGAAATCGTCGTCGAAGTGCTCACTGGTCATCTACTATTCAATCCCTAAAAAATCGCGGATAAGCCTTGGATTGCTAAACACATTTCTCAGTGCATAGTTTGTTATTTTAGATGATTTCACTTGCAATCATTAGCTATCTAAGCTAATTAAATTCCCTCAAAAGGAATTTTATCAATTGCTACTGTACTGTGAGCACTAAGCAAAAGAACTAGTAGATGTGAGGACTAAAATAATAAGTTTTGTGACACTAGCTATTCATAAAGTAGTCTGTTTTGATTCAATTGTTTCAATGATCAACTCCAAAGTACATAGGTACTTTCTTGGTGTCATTTTCAAGCTAAAGGGGCCTACTATCAAACTCTGAAGTGGTTTAGGGTAGGTACAAAGCAGGTTTTAGCAGTATAATCTCACCTTCTTGAGGTATCCATCCATCTCTTCCAGTAGTGGTATCAGAGCAAGTTGAGGTGAAATGGGAGATGATTTTCCTTCTTTTATTGACAAATTGGACAGGAATAATTATCCAGCATAGTCCTTGAGGATGAAGACCTATCTACAAGGAAGGAGTCTCTATGGATACATATCAGGAGATGAGGAAATGCCCATATTCAGAAGCAAAGGTCAACCTACAAGAGAGGAGCTAGAAAGACTCAACTCATGGTATTCCAAAGATGCTTTAGCCAGGTCATATCTACTTAACTCTATTTCTGACTTCCTTCTTCCTCTCATTAGGAATTGCAAAACTTCCCAAGAGACTTGGGACACTCTATCTTCATATTTTTCTTCCAATACAAGAGCTAGGAAAAATCAATGTGGATTGAGTTTACTAAAAGGAAGAAACCTAAGCAAAATGTTTCAGAGTATGTGACTAAAGTAAAAGATGTGGCTAATCAATTGGCAAGCATAGGAGAGGAGAATGAAGAGGAGCAAATAATGAGATAGATAATCAATGGCATCAAAGCAGATGATAAGTGGGAAGCTTTCACAACTGCTATGGATCTTTAGATGGACATGCAATTCCCTGATCTTACCACTCTCATGGGGCAACTCTTTACCCATGAAGCCAAGCTTAACAAAACTGGAGAACCATCAAGAGGTTACAATTCTTCTGCCATCTATACAGATAAAGGAAAGTCTAAAGATAAAGGAAAGAGTAAGAAAGTTGAAGATGAAGGTACCACTTCTCAAGCTAACTATGCAGGGAGAGCTAGGAATTCAAGAGGAAGGGGCAGAGGAGGTAAGCAAGGTAGGGGGACACCTTTCAACTCTTCCCCATGCAATATATGTGGATTGCCTAATCACACAACAAATGGGTGCTATAGGAACTTCAAGAACAAGAGAGGAAGAGGATTTCAAAGAGGTGGATACTCATAATCAAGAGGAAGATTCAACCATAATCAAGGTTAGAACCATGGCTACAAGAATAGTTACAACAACAATTATCAAGGTGGATACAAATCAAGGAAAGACTTTAACAACTATACGGAGGATCAAGAGGATTCACTTCTCATTATGAACATGACTTCAAAACAAGGTATGAATGATGAGCACCTCTTCTATATTGACTCAGATTGTTCGAACCATGTAGTAGGCAATGTAGCTCTTCTTTCTGATCTTGAGGAGCCCAAGGGAAAGCACCAAGTGTAGATAGGTGATGACACCAAGCATTCAGTTGTCAAGGTAGGAAATGTAGAAACTTCTGGTGGGAATAGAAATCTGTTGAGCAGAGTTCTATATGTACCTATTATCACAAAGAATTTAATGAGTGTTGTATAAATAGTGGAAATGGGTTGACCCCCAACATAGATTCAAGAGAATTGCCAAGGGAGAGAAAATAGGTAGATTTTTTACATTTGAGCTTGAGGCCACTAGAAACATTGCACTTTATAATTATAAGGATCAAACATTGTCTGAGTTAGAGATATGGCACAAAGGATTAGGGAACATTGGTGAGAGAACATTGAAGTAGATTTGTAGAGATCAATGTGTACTTGGCATACCTAATGTACCCAAGAAACACATGATATATAAATGTGGTGCATGTCAGTTTGGTAAATCACATAGGTTACCGTTTACAAAGAAAAGCTATATGCATGAGGATTATTTGGAACTTGTCCACACACATGTGTGGGGACCAAGCAAGGATCCTTCAATTTCAGGCTCAAGGTACTATGTGTCATGTATTGATTATTTCAATAGGTGGACTATCTTGTATTTCATGAAACATAAGGATGAAGTATTCAGTTGTTTCACAAAATATCTTGCACTTGTGGAAAATCAAATAGGAAGAAGCCTAAAGAGGATAAGGTCAGATGGAGGAGGTGAGTAGTTCTCCAATGAATTTGATGCATTTTTGCAGGATAGAGGTATAAAAAGGGAGATCACTACCAGATATACCCCTGAGCGAAATGGAGTAGCAGAGAGGAGGAACAGATTGATTGTGGAAGAAGCTAGATCAATGCTTAATGAAAAGAAGTTGCCAAATTACTTATGGACAGAGAGTGTTTCTACTACCACTTATCTTATTAACAGGTTACCTTCTAAGTCCCTTGATGGGATGATCCCCTATGAGGCATGGCATGGTAGGAGACCATCACTTGAACATTACTGAATGTTTGGATGTGTTGCTTATGTGCATGTTCCATCTCAAATAAGAGGTAAGTTAGACCCTAAGGCAGAGAAATGCATCTTTATAGGGTATGATATAAATAAAAAAGGATACAGGTTTTATAATCCATCCAACAAAGGATTTATGGTGAGTAGAGATATTGTGTTTGATGAGAATGATTCTTGGTTTGAAAGTGAATACAGGAAGGTCAAATTGCCATATGACTTGGAAGAAGACTTTCCAAGCCTCACTAAGGAGGAGCCAAGCACAATTGAAGACATCAAATCAGATGACGAGGACACCATCAACTTGGAAGAGTTCAAAGCATAGAAATCAAAAGGCAAGGCCAATATGAAGAGGTTGGAGGACATACCTGAGTCATCCAACCAAGCCATAAGGAGATCACAAAGAGAGAGTAAGAAGCCAATCAGATATGGGTATGATACTTCATAAGTCACTAAGCATTCTATTTATCTTGCTAAGGATTCATCACTTGAAGAAACTTCTTCATATGAAAAAGCAAGTACCAAAGCAAAATGGAAGGAGGCTATAGATGAAGAAATAGAAGCACTCCAAGAGAATGACACTTGGGAGCTAGTACCAAGAAAGCATCAATGAAAGTAATTGGTTCTAGATGGATTTACAAAATCAAAAGGAACTCAGATGGATCCATAAACAGGTATAAATATAGAGTTGTGGCTAAGGGTTTTGCACAAACCCAAGGAGTAGATTATGAAGAAACTTTTTCACATGTGGCTAAGATGCCAACCATCAGAGTATCGGTAAGTGTGGCTGCATCGAGAAATTGGAATATGTATCAACTAGATGTGAAGAATGCCTTTCTCAAAGGTTGGATTTTAGAGGAGGTTTACATGGCTGAACCTCTTGGCTATGAAGATCCAAGCAAGGTAAATTATGTATGCAAATTGAACAAAGCTCTTTATGGTTTGAAGCAGGCACCTAGGACATGGAACCATAGGCTAACAACCTATCTTCAAGACCAAGGAATTCATGATGAGAAAGGCACATTCTTCTCTGTTTATCAAGAAGAATAATTCAAAAATGATATATTTATGTGTGTATGTTGATGACATCATTCTTACGTAGTGATGTCAATGGCATCAAACAAATAAAAAACCAGATGATGCAGGAGTTCAAAATAAGTGACTTAGGATTTTTCTTGGACTTGAGTTAGTATACACTAACTTTGGAATTTACATCACTCAAAGGAAATATGTGTAGGACATGTTGAAGAAGTTCCACTTGGAGAGTGCAAAGGTAGCTAACACCCCTATGGAGGTAAACCATAAATTGAGTGCTTATGAAGGTGATTTGCTTGAAGACATTGCAGGTTATCAAAGCATAGTTGGAAGTCTAAACTATGCAACCTTAACAAGGATTGACATATGTTATGGAGTAAGTGTTCTGAGCCAATTCATGCATAGACCTAGAGCACCTCACTTGGAAGCTGCTAAAAGAATCTTGAAGTATCTCAAAGGTACTCAAAACCAAGGACTTTACTTCCCATATACATCAGATTTGGATATAAAGTTGTACTCAGATGCAGATCGGGCAGGATGTAAGGATGACAGAAGAAGTACTTTTGGATATTTATCTTTTGCAAGTGATAAACCCATTTCATGGTCTTCAAAGAAGCAAGCAACTGTTGCTCTATCTTCAACAGAGGCTGAATACAAATGATTAGCAAATGCTACACAAGAAGCCATTTGGATTAGATTGCTCTACTCAGATTTGGGACTTCACACTCACTCACCTATGATCTTTGGTGATAACACTAGTTCTTTGCATCTTGCAGCCAATCCCATTTACCATGCAAGAACAAAGCATATAGAAGTGCAATATCACTATGTTAGAGAGAAACTCTTGAGCAAAGAGATACAATTAGCATATGTATCTATAAATATGTAATGTGCTGATTTGTTAACCAAAGCACTTGATGGTACTAAGCTTTGTAGGTTCAAAACCATGATTGAATTGCAGGATATTCAAGAGTATTGATGAAGCTATACAAGCCAAGATGTTTGTCCTGAGGGGGATTTATTGGTGCAAATGTACAATCCTTCACATTTGGCTTAGCATGGAAGATTATATGTGGAAGCATTTGATAACTCATATGAACCATAGCTTGTAATTGTTTGATCATTTACCATTTGTAAGGTTTATACCTTGCGGGAATCTTGTAAAAGCCAAAATCTCGTGGAGTTAGGAATAAAAATAAGCTACGAGTTTCAATGAGAGAATATCTCCTAGATCAAGGGAATCACCTTTAGTTGGAGCCAAGTTTGAATTTCAAATTCAAACTTAAGAAAAAATTCTTATATAAATGACTTTGAAAATCACGTAGCTGTGTGGTCACATTGAGAGCTCTTCCATTGATCATTACAGGATTTGAGTAGCTTACACCATAGCTTACTCATTCCACCATCATCGAGCATCATTACAATGCCAATGATCTTGTATAAACATGTGCTATAATACATTTACTTCATTGAGCATCTCTGTCTACTTCTTTGCTATGACTACTTAGAATAGTAAACTTTCTCTAGTCATATCTCATTGAATTCGCAACCATTTTGCATGATCTATAGCTTCTTGGAACCCCTTGAAGTCTACTTTATGTTGTCAAAGTTTCATTTCCTTGCTCACTCTCTAACACACCCAACAATGGTATTAGAGCATATTTAATTCTTATTTAGCTTGATGTTTTTGTCATCCGCATACACACATACTTCTAATAGTGCAAATCAGTTTCGAGACATAGGACCTCAAGGTTCAACAGTGGATGAAAATTCCATCAAGTTTCTTGTTCAGAGCCTTCAATGGGAATTGCCAATAGAGTTACAAAATATGAGTTGTATTTCAATTTTTGATGAAGTTCATATCTTATCACTTTTGAGTTCTTTGGGTTAGTGAAAGAAACATTGTTTTGTTTGGTATGTTTCAAGCTAAGGATAATCTTGATGACACCAAATATCCAATGTGATATTACATGATGAAGTATATTCTTGTTGCAAATCCACCATGGAACATAGTGGCAGATATCGATAATTGACCCTATGGTTTTTCTACTTTGTAGCTTGTTGTCATAGATACATGTTCTTCATGAAGTCAATTGACAATGCCTTCTCCACCTACATAGGTGAAGATTTTATGGGATGGAAATGATGCTCAAATTCATGCATTGGTTGATATTTCTATGAAGCTGCATATTGTTTCACACACGTAGTCATGATTACTTGTGAACAAGCTTAAGATACTCTTTATTTTTTTATGCAATGCATAATGAAGCACGCATTGCATACTTGAGAAAGCAAATTGAAGATGTATGTATGAATGTGAGTTAGTGGATATATATGTTACACCTATCAATGGATTGAAAGAGTAATTGGAAAAGATTGATGAAATCATTCTATATCCACCACTCATTTCTACACTGCTTAAACGATTTCTTGAATCGTTTCAAAGCTGTGCTAGTCTCTCTTCTTTTGCAAGAGAAGTAATCAAGGTGAATATAAGTGGTTTGCTTGAGATAACACAAACAATTTCAATTGCACAAAAAGGTAAACCCAAGTATGATTAAGTATTGGTTTCATCAAAACCAAAGCCTCAACCTCCCTAAAATCACTTAGCAAATTGAATCCATCTCTTATATCCATTGGATCTATCCTTGAGTTCTCATATATTCTTTAATAGTCATTCTCTTTGCTTGAGCCCAAAGAGCATCTTTTTCATGCTCAAATTTTTCAAGCACTTCCTCAACTTTGATGCATAACATTACTATATCCTTAGCTCATTCATGAGTGCCACATATTATTTAGTTGGCTTTATGTTTGCACTATGTTCTTGCTTGACTTATTTAAGCATTAATGTATTCAAGTAACAAACCATGACCATCATTAACAAATTGTATTAACTATACATGATTTGACTAATTAGGTATTGATCAATGTAATGGACAAGGTGGATGGATTTGGGAATCACACCATATATCAATGTGTTGAAGACCCCATTCTCCCATTATATCCATGTGTGGCACTATTGGAAAACAATATCCAAAATGGTGCTCAATCAACAACCATAACATGTCAACTTTATGTATTTTTTACACCAACACATGCGCGGACATGTTGTGCTCTTATCCATGCCACCATGGTTGATTCGGTCTCGATGCATCGCGCAAATGGAGAATGTATTTTTTTCAAAACAGCATAACCGACAACACTGAATATTTACGTAGTTTCTTGGAGAAATTGAGACTCAGGGCAGCATTTTTTTTCACGTTAGTTTTATCAAATGTAGCTTTATTTGTGTTGCCTTTAGGTATGCTTTTGGAGCATCAACCAAATCTATAAAATAGAATCCATACTCACTTCTCAATTGTCACACAAGCAGTCCTCTCAAGGAGATCAAGGAAGAGTCTCATACACTTGGAGGAGGTGATCAATCTTCTCAAGCTAGGAGGAGATATTGGAGGCCATCTTGGAGGAGGATTTCTCACACTCTAGGAGGAGTTGTGGTTTACATCTTGGTGATTATCTAGAGGTTATTGTGCCAGCTTACCATCAACATCAATTGCTAAGTTACTGTGAGTAGCAAGTCTATTTTTGTTCTTACTTGCTAGATCACTCGTTTCTGATTTAGGTTAATCAAAATTTCGGTTTGTTGTACAATAGTTCTAAACTATTCTTATTCTCCATATTCTCACATACATACTCTTCATACCTCTTGGGTACACAATCTTAGTTCCTATTTCTGCCTAGATAGAGATATTATCAGTTTGTATTATATAAATACATTGTAATTTGACATTCATATATAAGATAGTGTAGCTGAGCCTCATAGATCACCATTACACTTGAAATCTTCCCTATTCTCTCACTATCTCTCACTCATCTATTTTTGAGTCCTAAGGTGTGTATGTTAAGTTTCATCTATTGGAAGATCTTGTAAACCTATGATATATTGTTATTGTGGCCCACTCCCACTTCCAACATATGGTATTCAAACCTTAGAATACCAACATTTGGTATCAGAGCATAATTGACATACACCCTTAACAAGATGAGTGACTATAGACTTGAGAATGAAGATAAGCTTGAGGGCATGTCTAACTATCCAATGTGGAGTTTTATGATGATGAATCTGTTAGTATCAAAGGACTTGTGGAATATTGTCACTGGCACTTATCCAAGGCCAAGACAAGTTGGAGAAGATGTTGCTTCATCTTCTAGAAGACCTGCTATTCATATTTCTGCTCAAGAGGAGGTTAATGAAGAAAAAAACACTCTTTCATCATCAAAAGTCCATACTACTACCAGACTACTTCCTACAGAAGAGCAATCTAGATGGGATTCAAGGGATGCAATAGCACTTTCATATATTGTGAAGGGAGTCGAGAGGCATATTATACCCTAGACTAGGTCTTGCAGAACCTCTTGTTAGGCTTGGTTCGAGTTAGAGAATCTCTATCAGAGCAGAAACCATGCTGGGAAAGCTCATCTAAGGAGACAATTAGCCAACACAAGGATGAAAGTTGGTGAATCAATTCAGACATATATTTTGAAGCTCAAAGATTTACAAGATTAGTTACTCAATGTTGGAGTCAACATTTTAGATGAAGATACGGTAAACACACTTCTAAACTCACTTCCATCAGCATATCGTGCGTTTGTTACTTGTTTATCTCTTTGTACAAGAGATAGAGAAATTTCATTTGAAGAGCTACAATTCCTGTTACTTCAAGATGAAGATAAAAAAAGCGTATGGAAGAGAATGATGAAGCTATGTTATCATCCTCGAAGGGTAAGAAGAAGATGGAGATAAAGAAGGAGAAGAAGATTCAGCAATCCAAGAAGGAAAATAAATATTTTAATCCTAAGTCTTCCAGTCCTTTTCTTAATGCTTCCTCTACACACAAAGAAAAGTCTTCAACTACATCTGGTTCAAAGAAAGGAGTAGAAGCCAAGTGATTTCATAACAGAATGCAGAGCAAGGATTTTTAATGAGAAGAAGAATACATCAGGTAATAGTGTTGAAGATGATCTAGAACCTAAATCTTCAAAGGTAGATTCATATGCATGTGCTACTATTGAAAAGGTAGTTTTTGATCAGACAACGTAAAATGCAAACTCAGATAATCCTTGGATTTTTCATTATGGAGCTACTAAGCATATGACAGGTTGCAAAAAGGTATTTCCTTCCCTTTCTAACTCTTCAAGTAGAAGAGTGACCATTGCAGATGGTCATTATTTAGATGTTGTTGGTGTTGGAGAAGTGAACCTTAAGTTCAAAGTAGGTGGAAATTTCACAATTTCCAATGTTCTTTATGTTCCAAACATGAAGAATTTGCTCTCTATCTCTACTTTTTTGTCAGATGGTTATAAAGTTTGTTTTTAAGAAAGATTCATGTCAGATCCTGTCACCTGATGAGAAGCATTGTCTACTTCAAGGTGAAAACAGAAGTGGAATGTTTGTTTTGTCCAAAATAAGTCATGCCAATGTTGCTAGGTCTACTAGACCTAAGGAGAACATGAAGTTGTGGCATGCTAGATTTGGCCATATTAGTTACATAACTCTCAAACGTATCAAAGATCAAGGTATGGTGGAGAGTTTGCCTACTTTTGCATTACCAAATGATGCAGAATCATGTGAAGGATGTCTTGAAGGCAAGCTTCACAAACTACCTTTCAAGAAGCATGGATATATCACGACCACACGAGAGTTGCAGATCATACATTAAGATGTGAATAGTCCAATGAGAATGGATTCTATTCAAGGTTACAAGTACTTTGTTACGTTCATTGATGATTTTCTAGATATTCATGGATTTACATTCTTAAAGTGAAGTCAGCGGTTTTTCCTACTTTCAAGAAGTTTTTGTCTATGGTTGAAAATGAAAATCAATTTGGAGAAGTGATAGAGGAGGAGTACATGTATAAAGACTTAAGTCTTATCTTGAAGACAAAAATATCTCTCATCAACTCACTATTGCTTACACACCAGAATAAAATGGTACTGCAGAGAGAAAGAATAGGATACTTGTTGAGATGATGCATAGTATGATGTCATCAAAAAGGCTTTCTCCCAAGTTTTGGTTTGATGCAATACATACAACTAATCACATTCTGAATAGATCTTCCATAAAAGCTATAAAGGTTCTTACACCTTATGAAACTTATTATGGGAAGAAACCCAATGTGAGTTACTTCAAAGTTATTGGTTCCCTAGCTTATGTTCACATTGAGAAGAAGGATCATGGTAAGCTTGATGTAAAATCCATTAAATGCATCTTTATTGATTATGCAATTGAAAGCAAAGGATACGTATTCTATGTTCCAAATATAGGTGATATCCTACTTTCACGCAATGCGTATGTTGTAGAAAGTTAGATTTATGATAAGAAGGAAGAAATTCCAGATTTCATAAAGACAGATGACTATGCATTTTTAAGAAGAAGTTTGAATGTTTACATTTAGCCATACAAAGGGGGTGATGAGCCTACTCAAACCCTAAGAGATACAGGTGAAGAGAGAGTTTCATTACCTACACTCGTACCTAGTCCATCATCAGTACCTCTTGAAGTTCCTACTTATGAAGTTGGAGAGGGTTCCAGAGTTCCAGAAGAAAGAGATACTAAGAACCAGGAAAGATACCACCACTTTTTAGGAATACACCAAAGTGGTTATATCAAACCTAGAAGGACAATGATATGCAGGAAGACACTAGAAGAACCACAAGTCAGACCAAGAGACAACAAGGAGACCAGGTAAATTATGCAAAACATTTTGAGATTCATAATGTTTTAGCTCTTAGTTTAGTTGAGAATGAACCAACTAGTGTTCAAGTTGCACTACAAAATGATATGATTATCATAAGTCCCAGGATTGAGTTCAAGTACAGAGATGAGTGTATCCACATGACGGATACCAAGCCTATGCCGACACCGATGGATGTCATGTTTGAGATGACAGATTCCAAGCCTATGCTGACACCGATGGATGTCAATGTGTCATTACATTTGGAAGCATATTCGGAACCATTTGGTGCTTCACTATATAGTCAAGAAATAGGTTGCTTGAGATATCTATGTAATACATGTTTGGACATTCAATTTGCAATTTCTCAAGTATCCAAGTTCATACACAGTCAGCATGGAAAGTTTCTCAAGAGATCAAAAGTTTTGTACGTATTGAACCTTGTACCATTTTGACATTGAAGGGAGGATTGTTGGAAAACAATATCCAAAATGGTGCTCAATCAACAGCCATAGCATGTCAACTTTATGTGCTCTATACAACAACACATGCATGGAAATGTTGGATAGCACAACGTGCTCTCATCCATGCCACCATGGTTTGATCCCATCCTGATGCATTGCACAAACGGTGGATGTATTTTTTTTGAAAAATCATAACAGACAACACCGAATATTTGCACATGTTTTTGAGAAACTCAAACTTGTGGTAGCATTGTTTTTCATGTTAGTTTTGTCAAATGTAGATTTATTTTTGTTGCTTTTAGTTATGATTTGAAGCATCAACTAAAGCTATAAAAGAGAATCCATACTCACTTCTCAATTATCACGCAAGCGATCCTCTCAATTAGATCAAGGAGTCTCACACACTTGGAGGAGGTAATCAATCTTATCAAGCTAGGAGGAGATCTTGGAGGCCATCTTGGAGGCCATTTGGGGGAGGATTTTTCACACTCTAGGAGGACTTGTGGTCTACATCTCGGTGATTATCTGGAGGAGATTGTGCCAGCTTACCATCAGCATGAGTTGCTGAGTTAACAGTAACTAGCAAGTCTATTTCTGTTCTTACTTGCTAGGTCACTTGTTTCTGATTTAGGTTAAACAGAATTTAAGTTTGCTGTACAATAGTTCTAAACTATTCTTATTCTCCATATTCTCACATACACACACTCTTGATACCTCTTAGGCACACAATCTCTTGTATCTAGTTTCTATTTCTGCCTAGATACAGATATTGTCAGTTTGTATCATATACACATATTATAATTTGACATTCATACTTAAGATAGTGTAGGTAAGCCTCATAGCTTACCGTTACACTTGAACTCTTTCCTATTCTATGACTATCTCTCACTCATCTATTTTTCAGTCTTAAGGTGTGTATGTTAAGGTTCATCTGTTGGAAGATCTTGTAAACCCGTGATATATTGTTATTGTGGCCCATTCCCACTTCCAACATATGGTATTCAGACCTTAGAATACCAACATGCACAATAAGCTTAATATGTTAAAAAGACATAAAAAAAGGGCATGTATTATGATGGTCCATCCTAAAATTGGATATGTATTGGATATAGTTTTAGCAAATAAGTCCTTTATTTTGGTCTTTTGGAAAACATTATGGGGTTTTCCATCCCATCATTGAAAGAATATATGCTATGCATGATAAAGGGTAGATTCACAAAAGGTGGTGCTTAAGGTACACGTTTCCGAGAATGGCATATTAGAGTCAAATCCTATGACTTGGTTTAGAATATCCAAGATGTACATGGTGGTGGATTGGTGTCGATCTACTAGTGCCAATTACATAATTTTATGGAACAAAATAGTGACTTATTCTTAACATTATGAAAAACACACTAGCTGGAAGGGGGACAATGGGAATCATGGTCACTAAGGGAATGGAAGCGATAAGAAAAAATAAATAAGATTTTGAATGCTAGTGAAAAAAATAGCTAATATGAGGTCAAATGTGAAGTTTAAATAGTAAAAAACTAAACTTTGCATGAGAAAGGAAATGGATTATAAAAAAAATTGGATTTATGACGTATCTAGATAGATTAGAATCGATTAGCATAAAGTGACTCTCAAAACTCTTGTAAAATGAAATAGATTTTTTTAAAAAGATGGTACTAGGGCCACTATAAAAGACCGTCAACCTCACTTGAAAAGCGATCTTTTTGTTGGATTCATCTTGTTATTTTGAAGTAGTAGAGAGAGCACTTCTTGACAAACTCGGATTCTACTTTCCTATGCGCTTTTTCTTAATTTCAATCGTGGTCTTGAGTAGTTAAGTGAGGATTAAGAGCATCCTATTTCCTAATCCAAATTGAGTATTTACAACCATTTCTTGCATATTTGGATGCTTTTTTGTTGTTTTTTTGCATGTGTGCTTGACATGAGAGAACTTTCAGCCTAGTTTAGTCATGCGAAGAGATAATTTTAAAGATTCAGCCCAAGCTTAGTTGTAGAATTTGTTAAAAGATTTGTAATAATACAAAATATGGATATGCTTGGAGTTATGAGTACAAAGTATTCTCAAACCAGTAATTGTGTTTAGGGAGTTGTGGAATTGAAGCTCGAAAAATATTTATTGTATATTTTTTTCTTATCATTTGATTTCATGGTCTAAAATTACAATCTCATTCACGTGGAATGGGATGAACAATCAAAATGCAAATGTGCTTTAAAATTTGATGTCATGTCTTCATGTAGAGAAGGAAGTTCCATTCTTGTTTTAGCTCATCACATCATGATTCTATCTAAAAACTATATCTTATGTTCTAAAACATGATATCATCTCTTCATGTAAAGAGTAAATTCCTATTCATGTTTTGAAGAACTTGATCTCATCTAGAGTTAATTTTTCATAACAATGGACTTATATGAAACTATAACATGGAGGTCTATCCTCTTGCCTATAACAAATTGTGATTTCTTATATTCTTCACTTTTGCAAGCTCTTGCTAACATTCTTATCAATACTTTAGAAATGGATGATGTGCTTAAAATTAAAAAATTTAAGACAATGAGAAGAAATATTGTGCAAATCACCCTTAATGCATTAGAGTTTGATGTAGATGAGATCTAGAATGTAATGTATTGTGCAATCGTGAGTAAGAGGATATAGTTTAATATAGAAAGTAGTTTGCTCTTGCCTCAAGGCTCAAGTATTCAAACAATTGTCATTTCCAAGCCCTCCCAAAGTGTCAGGACTTAGGCTACATTGTATTGATGAACTTCATGAGCATATAGGTAGCTATTTTCAGATTCGCAAAGAGTTAAAAAGGAAAATGATTGTGTAGTTCACAATGAGCATAATAATATCTTTGTAGATTTAAATTACTTCAAGTAGACTAGTGGATTTCTATGATATTTCTATCAAGGAAAGCAACAATATCATGAAATTTGTAATAAAACTTGATGAATGCTAAGTTTTTCAAGGATTGTAAATAGGAGATAGTTACTCTCATGCTAATGAGTAGAGAAACTGATGGATCCATTTTGGTAATAGATCCAAAGTATTTCTATGTATAATTAGGGAAACCTATAGGGGTGGTTCATTACATTTAGGTGATTCTTTGCTCATGAGTGTGCCTTAAAAATTTTAATTATAACTATCTAGAATTTCATAGATGCCTAAATAAGACTTTGAGACATTGTAATGGGTACTCAATCAAAGAAGCCTTCCAATATATTATAAAGGCACAAAATTAAGCATAATATTTAAAAATTATGGAAGCGGAAAATGGCACATGGTAGAGGATCTAAAGGTCTTGAAGTATATTTAGAATATGTTGAAAGGAGGTTATTTGAGTGGTGGAAGAACATAGATTATACATAAAGTGGTGAAAGCATGCAATTGATAGATATCATCATGCTCCAGACCTATTTTTTCATCAGACGTTCACATTTGTTACCATAGAATGACTTTGCATGGAGCTAAAAACTTGAATCTTGTAGAAATGTTACTACTTCTATGATAAAGAAAATATTCAATGAAATCAGACTCTATGTAGGAATATTTGAATTAAAATCATGAAGAATAAAAGACTATCAAAGAATGTCAAATAGATCTCTTTCAAACCACCTACTGTTGGTGCCAAAGCATTAACATTTTTCTTCTTCACACATAAAAGATCACAAGTGACCAAAACATATGGACCTACATAACATGTCACCTAGTCTTCATGGAAATCCACACTACTATAAAAGTACACAAAATTAATAGCTTGCAAGAGCGAAAAAGATAGAGGTATGTGATTACCTCAACATTATCATGACATTGTATTAATTAATAATCAAATCATAAGATTCAGATAATCTTTGAGAGAAGCATGGATGGATTGCAACATAGTTAATTTTACGCCATATCTAATTTTATGGTATTGTTTTCAAAACATGATTTAACATTGTATATTTTCATAATAAAGATTTTAATTGATATTCTCTAATATGAATTTGTAACACAAGCACCTACCATTTTTCATCATGAATTATAGTTGTCTTTCTATATGGTTTGCACAAGGTCCCAGAAAATCACACTACCTTGCATGTGATTCATTCTTTTTAGATGCACAAAATTTGATGGGGCATTCAAAACTAATGGTTTAAAATAAATTTGTTATTGGTTCTATAGAGGTTTTTGCAAAGACTATGATCACAGAGACAAAACCATAAATGATAGAAAAAGCACTAAATCTTCTAAGAAAACAAGAATTTAGAGATATATTCATTACATCAAATGGCATAAATCCCATACTTAATGGATGGATACATGAATATTTTCCAATCATAAATGGACTCGAGTTATAGACTTATGTAACTCATAAAAAACATTTTCTTCATTGATGAAGAGAAAATAATAACTTACATTTACAATATAGGATTATAATTCCATTGGTTTATGAAACCATAGATTTATTATATTTCTTCTATTTACATTTACTTTGCATTGATCATATCTTTCGTTCCAATCTTCTTGTTGTGTCATCTCTATTATGAATGGCCTCCATTGTTTTCTCAGTGGCACACCAAAGCAAAGTAAGTGTGTTTTTCCATATGGTCCTAGTTATGAAGAGTCATCTATCTTTCATGAGAGAACATATACCATGTAGTTCAAAAAGTAACCGCTATGGATTGGTTCTCTTCTTAGATAGTAGCCAAAAATTTGCAATACCATTTTCTTCTCTTTGAATGTGACATTCTCTACTTGGTGGTATTGGATGGCCTCCTAGAACAATCAATGATTTCTTAAAAGATGTAATTGCTATATTCCCAAATTGGCTAACACTAGAATGTAAAATGAACGTGCTCATTGATTTCAAAAATCTAAGGTAGTTTGACCTTCTTTAAAATTTTTCAATCACATCATCCTTGTCCCTTTACCTCTTCTAAAAATGTTTTTATCTTTTATGTGTAGTTACAAAGAATAAGAAGAAACCTAGAATATATTCACATTTTAAGTATCTTTTGTATGTAGATATCTAACACAAATTGGTATACTCACATGCTTGGAAACCACATATGACTTGAACATCTTACTTAGCCAATAAACTTGAGGCCTCAAATTTACTAACTAGATATGGGTCTTGTTTTGAATCTAACTTCCTTCTCTTTTGTATACATTGGAACTCCTCCTCCAAGACCTCTTAATTATGTTTTCTTTCCTTTATGGATTGGAAGCATTTGAAAAGTAGAACTTGTCATTTTTAGTCTCTATGCTTGGAAAGTCTTCATCTACCACACAATCTCTTCTTCCAACTTGTAACTTTGAGTTATCATTGTGATAGCATGACCTTCTCGCATACTAAGAATCTTTTGAATTTCCTTTAGCATCATAAAATATTTTCCTTTGATCCTTATAGTGAAAATCATTGGGAAGAATGTCGCATGGTTATTCTAAAAATATTTTCTCATTCACATGTTATCATTTATGGAATTACTTGATTTATTATTTGTTATTTATTCTATTTTCCACATAATAGTAAATTTTTACATGTGAAAATATGTAATATAGAGACCTTATTTTGTTACAAAGAGGAATTTAATGTAGTTTGATTTTTTGTTAGTAGTTCAAGAATCATGAAGGTGTTGACATTTTGTAGGCTCAAAATTTCGTAAAAATAATCCTTGTATTTGAAGGATTAGTTACTCATGATTTTATTATTATTTTTAATGAAGTACATGCATGTTTTCCAATTTGAGGGTAGATTTATTAGAGAGAAAATTGAAGATGGAGACTCATGGTAAATATAATCCTAAAAAGTTAATGGATGAGTCAATGAGAAACATGTTTAAATTTTGCATGTAAAGGCATGATTCCAATTGTGGATTCAAAACTGTATATGTAGCATTCTACATGAAGCATGATTTTGTGAAAAATGAGACTGCAATTATATATCTTATAAGCCCAACTAGCACTTCAACCCAATCACTATATATAGTAGTGTCCTTAGGGAGTTAGAGGAAAGACTCAATTGCAGCAAGACCAACCTCTCAATAGCAACCACAACCTTCATTCAATGATAGTACCAATCATAATATAAGAAGAAATCACCAAAGATGTTAAGTAACAACAATATAGATTTGGATACCCAAAAGATAAAAAAATTTACAAAGAGATAACGTACAAATTTGGGTTCCAAATAATTCAAATAGAAATGTAGAGGTAACCACCTCTTATACCCAAGTCTCTTAACGAAAAGACTAAATGGAAGAATGAACAACAAAGCAAACAAGGGAAGAATGAAGACACAAACCATCACTTAAGATGAGAGAACAAAGGGATAGTAATAAGAGATTGCAAAGGTGGGTACCTAGAAGTGTGTTTTTTGCATAGAAGAAACATTATTTGATATGGATTACAAAGCAAGAGACAAGATCTCAATGGATAAAATCATAGAACTAAAAAATTTTCCTCCATTGAGAGAAGAAAGCACAACAACATAAAGCAATAGAAGATGCGGAGGCCCAAGGAGAATGAAACATCATTATAGAACCAACGATAAAAAAATTCATTCACATTTGAAGTGGAAGAATCACTTGATGAATTGTTCATAGTTCTTGGAACTAAACAGTAGTGGAGGAAGCATTTTTGAGCCACAAACCATGTATTTATTGTAGAACTTATCAATGTGTGCCATAATGAGAAATTTTGTTCTAAAGTATGCATCTATGGGGCCAACATCATAATAGTCGTTGGAACACGTGGCAAGTCTCATAGCTTAAACATAAATCATTTATGATATATTTAAATTGATTTTAGATTTTTATTTGAGTTCAAAGTGCTTGTATTCACTTGAGTGTATATGTTTCGCATCATTGTATACACTTTGATGATATCTTTTATATGTACGTGACCATAGACTTGTATGAATTATCACATACGTTAAAAGAAGTGAAAATCCACGAATTTTGATGTGGTGAGTCATCAATTAGGTGGCTAATTTATTCCTGACTTGGAAATCAAATGAGTGATGTTCAATCATTGACATGTGGTTATATTTCCATACAACCAATCAAGATGTTGGATGTGTGTGAGTCCACTCAGTCAAGAATTGTGTCATTATACTCACTAAGTTTCATAATCAAGCTAGAGAACCTCCCTGCCTGATACAACTATTGTGACATCAAAAGCAATCAAATTTATGAATATTTGAAGTGATCTATCTACTTCCTGTTCTCATTTTCTTCAAAATAGTCAACTTTCAACTCATTTCTTGTGAAGCTCAAGGTTTCTTTTTATATAATTGTTTTTCATCAAGTTGAGGCCTTATGTTGTCAATATGCTAGAGGATTTGGAATGAAGATTACTACTTGCATAAATATCTGCATTTGAAGTTGGCCGCATGCTCATATTTGAAGTCTCCTAATAGTTGGGTATACACTTCTATATTCTTAACTACATTTCTCTTTAACCAAATATTTATAATTGAATGCAAAGTGGTTTAGCTCACTTATATAAAGCTAAGAGAAATGTGCATTGCTAGGTTGATAAACATCCCAAAATAGAAAGGCTTTCTTTATCTTATTGACATTGCAAATCATCTTTCTTGGTGCAAAAATTTGAAGAACGCCCAGAAATTTCATAGTGGTGTTAGAGGATCATTTGAAAGATATATTAGTGCACTATAGCTTCCAAGCATTAAATAGTAGGTCCTAATTAGGTTTGAGGTGTTGGAACAACTCCATTCTCACCTACCCCTAGCTCTCGACAACGGTATCAAATCATCTACAAATGTTTACAAGATGAAAATCTCTATGGATATTTGGCAAGTGATGAAATATTTCCAATGATAAGGAACACGCCACAACCAACACATAAGGAAGAAGAAAGATTAGATTCATGATGTTCCAAGGATGCATTAGCAAGGTCATACATCTTGAAATCTATCTCTAACATTCTTTTACCACATATTAGAGCTTCCAAGTCTTCATGTGAAATGTGGAATGCATTGGAATCTATATTTTGTACGAGTACAAGGGCTAGGAAGAAACAATTGTGGTTGGATTTTTCAAGTTTCAACAAGCAACTAAAGGAAAACATTGTTGCTTTTATGTCCAAAATGAAGGGTAGAATATAACCTTTAACTAGCATTGGAGGGATTATAGATGAAGAGAAAATCATAAGGCAAGTTATCAATGGAGTGAAGGTAGATTCCAAATGGAATTTATTCACAATAGCCTTGGACATCTATTTGGATATTCAAATACCCAACTTCAACACATTTATGGGTCAACTCTTAAATCATGAAGCTACATCACTAAAAGTGGATATGTGCTCAAAGGTAACTAAGTCTCTACTCTTTATGCTAATAAAAATAAAACTAAGAGCATTAAAGGAAAAGGCAAGAAGAATGATGAAGAAGAAGGCACTTTGTCTCAAGCCAATTTTCTAGAAAGAGGCAAACATGGAAGAGACAAAGGTATATGTGATAAAAAAGTAGGGTGAGAAGTGAAAGCACTCCTCCATGGACCACATGTGGGCTTCCTAACCACAAAATAAATACTTATAGGAATTCAAGTAATCAAAGAGGAAGAGGCAGTCCTAGATGTAGATATGGAGCATCTTGAGGTATATACAACACAAATCATAATGCAAGTTATGAATATCATAATTACAACAAATATCAAGGTGGATATAGAGGAAGACTATGCAGATGATTAAACCCAAGAATATTTCTTGTTGCTTATGAACGTCAACATGAATGAAGGTAAAATAGATGAAAGTTCATTATGTATTGAGTCATGTTGCTCAAGTCATGTAGAAGAAACATAGCTTTGATTTCTAACTTGGAAGATCCAATATCTAGGCATGAACTCCAAATCCATGATGAAATGAAGCACGGAGTGTAAAAAATAGGTAATGTGAAGACCTCATATGGGTACACCAACTTGTTGAGCAAGGTACTATATGTACCCATAATCACAAAGAATCTAATTAGTGTTGGATAGATCTGTGACAAAGATTTGTAGGTAAGATTTAAAAATTTTTGAGCCTATATTGAAGATCTTAAGGATTCAAGAAGTTAGCAAAAGGAGAGAAAAAACCTAATTTATCTAACTTTTCATTACAAGACACAAAAAACATATGCTATTTAGCTATGGATCTCAAACACTATCAGAGTTGGAGACTCGCACAAAAGGTTAGCACATATGAATGAGAGGACATTAAAAGAGATGAGCAAGGATCAAAATGTGCTCGTCATACCTAACATCACCAAACAACACGATATACAAATGTTGTGCATGTGAATTTGACAAGTGTCATAGGCATGCTTTCACAAGGCAAGGTTATATGTGCACAAATCTCCTAGAGTTACTTCATACAGATGTATGGGGTCCAAGCAAAGAGGCATCACTCTCTAGATCAAAGTATTATGTTTCCTTTTATTGATGGTTTCTGAAGGTGCAGAGTTCTATATTTTCTTAACCCAAAGATGAAGTTTTTCCATCATTACAAAAGAAACATGAACAAGAAGGTTATTAAAAAGGATAAGGTCTGATGGAAGGGAGAAAATTCCTCCCATGAATTTGATATGTTCTTGCGAGATAGAGGAATCAAGAGGGAAGTCACAACCGGATATACATCATAGCAAATTGCTATGGAATATAGAAGGAATAGGTTCATAATAAAGGCAATGAATGTCACGTTGAATAAAAAAAAGTTCTACCCAACTACTTATGTCTAGAGAGAGTATCTATTGCAACCTATTTCATCAATAGGCTTCTTTCCAAATCCCTAAACAGTATGACTCTATATGAAGCTTGTTATGGTGAGAGTAATTTTATAGCATTGCTTATGTCCATATGTCATCATAGATAAGAGGGAAAATGGATGTAAAGGCAAACAAGTGAATATTCATAGGCTATGAATCGACTAAACAAGGATATAGGTTGTATAAAAGAAGCACAGATACATTTTCTATTAGTAGAGATGTGGTATTTGATGAAAATAAATATAAAAATGATGAAAGCAAAATATTTGCTTTGCCATATGATTTAGGCACTGAATTTCCATCCCTTCCTAAGAGGGATGAGCAGGTACATGAGGGTATTGTTACATGAACTTGATTCACAAGTTACTTAGAGTGTGAGGGTATTGTTACATGAACTTTATTCACAAGGTGTAGATCAAAAGGCAAAGCCAAAATTCAAGAATATAAGGAGATTTCAAAGTCTTCAAGTCAAACATTGAGGAGATCAAGTAGGAAAAAGAGCAAAATAGAATGGCATGGTTATGACACGTCTTTTTCACTAAGAAATGTATTTTTATGAGAAAGAATTTGACTAATGGAGAACTAACTCATGGAGAGTATTAATCTCCAAAAGACAAGCTATCCTTGATGTTAGAACACTTCTATATCAAGAATAACTCAAAACCTCAACCAATTTTGGAAGAACAATGCCAAATTATCAAAACTTTAGCTAACTGTGAAGAAAATAATTCCACAGAAAAGTCTGCTGCACTTAATTCAATCATTGACTGACCAAATGTGTAAAAGTTTCCAATGAAACTTTGTACAAGGTTTCAGCTAAAGATTACGCACCTTCTCCAAGTTAAAACATCTCAAAAGATTTAGTAGGTCTTGAGAAATGATCCAAACAATATACCTATGTTTGAAACTGTCCTCCTGTATAGTCGACTTGGACACCTGCAATGTCTAATGCATGCTTCTCCCAAATTAGATCCTGTTTAATCAAATGCTTAAAGCCATAGATGGATTACCTTCCAACTTAGATTTTGAATCCTTATTTGTGTAAAACTTTACACTTTACACTGAGAACTGATCAATTATTTGACCATCGAGATTGCGCTTGTTTTAGAAGACACTCATCACTTCTTCACATACAAATGTTCCTATACATAATTCTCTAAGCTTGATTACAATTAGGCTCACAAATCTTAACCATATAAGCATTAACTATGGAGCTAGACATCTACAAAAGGATTCCTAAAATGATCAAACAAAGAAGGAGAAATCTACAAAATATCGGGTGCAACTTTTCCTTTACTCAAGAAATTTTTACATCTAAATGATGAGAGTTATTCAATTCACTTCTCAAGTGTCTAATGACTCTTAAAACTTCTAATTCTTCATATCTCATACTCTCAAATACTTGCCCCGACTTTCTACTTGTATATATAGGCACATATGTACAAGCTCATGACCATAACAAAAGTATAAGTGAGCTAGTTACACGTTTAATGTACATATGTATACAAGTCTTCATTTCCTGAATATGCACTATTTTCAAGCTTCATTTATAGTGAATCTCAATATGTTTGGTCTTGGCATGAAAAACAGGCTTAGCAGCCAAATACAATGAACTCATGTTATCTCCATGAATAGTGGGTGTACTCTGAATGATGTCAAAACTCTTCATGAGAGTCTTCAACCATATGACCTCCTTTCAAACTTAAACCACACCTTTATACTCTGCTTCTGTAGATGACAAAGCAATTGTATGTTGCTTCTTAGAACACCAAGAGATTAGTTTACCTCCCACATAACACAAGTACCCATAGGTTGATCTCCTATCATCACGATTACCTGCCCAATCTGTATCACTATATATCTTGATGTTTGTATCTGATGTAAAATCATAATACAAACCTTCCTTGAGTGTACCCTTAATGTATCTCAACACTCTTTGTCCTGCAACCCAATTTTCTTTCCTAGGACAATGCATGAATTGAGACAACACTCCAACTGCATATGACAAATCAAGCCTAGTTAAAGTAGCATATATTAGACTACCAACCAAACTTTGATATAACTTCATATCCTTGAATTCTTCTCCTCCATGTCTGCTCAATTTATGGTTTACCTCCATTGGAGTAGGTGCTACCTTGCAATCTTCCATTTCAAATTTGATCAACAAGTTCTTCAAATACCTTTCTTGAGTTACATATACTCCATGTTGAGTATATGAGACGTCCATGCCCAAGAAATATGATGTCTCCTAAGTCATTGATCTTAAACTCTTTCTCCATTTGCTTCTTGAGATTTTGTATGCCCTTCTCATTTGTACCTGTAAGAATTATGTCATCAACATATATGCACATGTAAATGAACCCATCATCACTTGCTTTGACAAGCAAGCTACTATCTGATTTGGATACTTGGAAACCAAGTTCCTTCAAGAACTTCACAAGTCTATAACTCCATGCCCTTGGGGCTTGCTTCAAACCATACAAAGCTGTCTTGAGCTTACATACATATTCTGGATATCTTTTATCTCTGAACCCTTCTGGCTGCTCGATGAAAACATCATCTGAAATATAACCATTAAGAAAAGCATTCTTCACATCTAATTGAAATAGTTTCCAACCTTTACATGCAACAATGGCTATGAGTGTCCTTATGGTTGTCATCTTTGCCACATGACTATAGGTATCATCATAATCTATACCATATGTCTGAGCATATCCTTTCACAACAAGTCTAGCTTTATATCTAGACACACTTCCATCTGCATACCTCTTTGTCTTGTAGACCCATTTGCATCCAATGATCTTCTGACTATTTGGTTTAGAAACCAAATGCCATGTCTCATTCTCCATCAATGCATCATACTCTTCCTACATAGCTTTCTCCCAATTTTCCTTACCTTTTGCCTCTTCATATGTAGAAGGATCTTCATCTGCTTTCACCATGTAAGCATAATCTTTAGTAGTAAAAAGAGAAGTGTCATAGCTATACCTTGTAGGTTGCCATTTGTGTCTTGATGACCTTCTGAGTTCTCGACTTCTTGAAGTTTCTGGTTCATCACATTCTAGATCAAACCTTGGCACTTCTTCAACTTCAACTTGTACTTCATTGTTCTCTTCTTCATCAAATATTTGAACCTTTGATTTACCTTTCTTTTGATTCAAAACTTCTTCATCACCTGCATGAATATTGATTGTTCCTACATACCAAGTACTTTGCTCATCAAATGTAACATCCTTTTATACAAGGAATTGCTTTGTGGATGGACTCCACAATCTATAACCCCATCTGCGTATCATCATATCCAATGAACATATCAACTTTAGGTTCCAATTTATACCTCAACTGAGATGGCACATATGCATAAGCCAAACATCCAAATACTTTGCAATGATCTAAGGTAGGTTTCTTACCCCACCATGCCTCATATGGTGTCATACCATGCAAAGCTTTAAATGGTAACCTATCAACCAAGTATGTAGCTGTATTTACAGCCTCAACCCACAAATAATTTGGACACCTTTTCTCCTTCATCATTGATCTTGCAAACTCAACAAGAGTTTTATTTCTCCTCTCTGCTACACATTTGTTGAGGAGAGTACATGCAAGTAACTTCCCTTTTTATAATTGCATTCCATAAGTAATCACTGAACTCATTAGAGAAATACTCTCCGCCTCCATCTGACCTTAGTCTCTTCAATTTTTGACCTGGGATTCTTTCTACATACACATGATAATATTTAAATGTATTAAACACCTCTGATTTATCTTTGATCACATATATAGTGATCCACCTGGTAGTATCATCAACATAAATCACATAGTATCTTGAACCATTAATACTGAAATCCTTTGATGGTCCCCACACATCTGTGTGTACTAACTCAAGCTTCTCTGAATACATGAAACCATGCTTAGTATATGATTGCTTATGAGCCTTACCCAATTGACATGCCTCACATCTATATGTCATATGTTGACCTGCAACATTACGTAATCCAAGCACTAAACCATTGTTAACCATATCCTTAATAACTCTTTCATTGAAATGTCCAAGCCTTTTATGCCAAAGATCTAACTCAGAGATCTTATGTTCACCATAAGTGAACAAGGCATGACTTGTTGGAGCTAGATGTCTATGAAAGCACACAAACAACACAAGGAAGAAGAAGAAGCTTGGAGCACAACACACAATACTGAATGTATTACTAAAGAATGTACAAAGATAAGTAGCCCATTAGGGCAATAGGTGTATATACAAGCCGGGGGAAAAGCTTGACTCCTAAGCAATGCATAAACCTTCTCATTTGTGAGACAACAAACTGAATATCTGGTCGATTAATGCATAAGTAAATCAAGCATCGAATAGCCTAGTGATAGAGAACAACATCAAATGCATCTCCAGCATCATGAAGACTCAATTGTAAACCTGTATCCATAGGAGTGGTAATAGGCTTACAGTCTTCAAGGCCAAAACGCTGCAATAATGTGTCAGTATATTTTGTTTGACACAAAGCCATTCCACCATCAACTTGCATAAACTGAATGCCCAAATAGTGATGCAAATGCCCCAAATCAGACATCTCAAATGAGGCATGCACATCAGCCATAAAATCAGCAATATGCTTCTCAATAGGACCAGTGAGTAGCATGTCGTCAACATAGAAAACAATGATCAGAAGCACATCATTAACATGCTTAACATATAAGGTGCTTTGAGTTGGACTATTCTCAAAACCATGTGCAATCAGATAGGCATGTATCTTCTCATACCAAGCACGTGGTGCTTGCTTTAAATCATATAATGCATTCTTGAACCTGCACACCTGGTTTTCATGCCCTTTTTTCACAAAGCCACGAGGCTGAAAAACATACACTTCTTCATGCAAGACACCATTCAAAAATGCAGTTTTAATGTCCAATTGATGTACATTCCAACCATGATGGGCCGCAAGTGCACAGATGCTCCGAACAATAGTCATACGGCATGTAGGTGCAAAGGTCTCATCAAAATCAATGCCTCTTTTCTGTGCATAACCCTTTGCAACAAGCCTAGCCTTATACCTGTCAATTGTTCCATCAGGCTTAGGCTTTATATTGTAAACCCACTTAGTGCCAATGGCCTTCTTGCCAGGAGGCAAGTCACATAAAGACCAAGTACCATTCTTCATTATAACATCATATTCAGATTGCATAGTAGCTATCCAATTTTTTGAATTTTGTGCTTCATCAAACGAAACAGGCTCATTCTCATCACAGAGACTAGATGCAGCCAGAGCATAGCAATTTGATGCAAAAGAGGCACTATGAGAGCCTGAACAAGTACGATATGACAGAGGTGCATCTAATTTACTATCACGCAAAGTCTGCACCAACCATTTTGGCATAGTTTTTGCTTGCTCAATATCAACTCTCTCATCAACTAGTGCATCATGTAAATCTGCATCTGAAATGGAATGATCTGCATCATCACATGAAACTTGCAAAGGCTGAGAAGTTGCCTCATTAGGACCAACACTAGATTGTCCACCTGTAAAAAGAGGCAACAAGGTATCATACATGACTTTGGAGCTAACATATGTCTCCTTAGTACATGAAAGCAATGGCTGAATAACATCTTCCACAAAAACAACATCACAGCTAACTAGAATGTGTTTAGTCTTTGGATGATAGAGATGATAGCCTTTACTTTTAGAGATGTACCAAAAAAAAAACATTTTATTGCTTTATCATCCAATTTTCTACGATGTTGTTCAGGCACTAATGCATATGCCAAACAACCAAAAACACGCAAATAAGCAATAGATGGCTTGCGATCATGCCAAGCCTCATATGGAGTGATAGACTGCAGCGCTTTAGTGGGACACCTGTTAAGTACATATGTTGCACACATGGAAACCTCAAGCCAGAAACTATTTGGTAAAGCCTAACTCTTGGTCATACACTTAACCATCTCCATGAGTGACCTGTTCTTTCGTTCAACAACTCCATTCTGTTGAGGTGTATATGGAACTGTACACTAGTCTTTTATCCCACGTTCAGCTAGAAATGCATTAAATCAGAAGACATGTATTCCCCCCTCGATCAGAACAATATACCCATGCATGTTTGGAAAAATCATTGATGAAAGTCACAAAGTAAAGATAATTTCCAAAAGAAGGTGTCTGCATAGGACCACATACATCACTATGTACAAGCTTCAATTTTTGAGTAGCCTGAACTGAACCATCTTTTCAAAAGGAGGAACATTGCATTTTGCCCAAAATACAGCCTTCATAAACATGTTTTCTAGGTGCCTCAAGTTTGGGCAAAGAGGACACCATTTCAGATTTTGCAGGGGTAGCAAACTAGCAAAATTCAGATGTCCAAAGCGTGCATGCCAAAGCTTTGCATCTGACATAGCCTGAGAATCATGTACTGCACATGCCAAATCATTTACAGATCTTTCATAGTCTATGAGCTTATACAGCCCGCGACATAAAATTCTAGAAGCAATAATCACATTGCCCTTTCATATGTCATCAAAACAAATTTCACAACCAAGCCAATCTTGGCTAATGCAAAAAATGATAATAGATTTTTCTTGATCCCTGACACAAACAAAGCATCTGACAAAGTGAAAGAACTACCATCAGTAGTAGTCAAAATGATCTTACCAACTCCCATAATAGGATAAGAGGAGTTGTTGGCGCATGTAACAGTATTCCCTATAGGGGCAGACTCGAGTGAAGAGAAGAAACTGCACTGCGAGGTAATATGTTTGGTCGCCCCACTGTCAAAGTACCAAACATCTGAGTCTACTGCAGACATGCAATTCTCATGAGAAGATAGGTCAAAACTGCAAACAGTAGTAAATGCCCATTCTTCTTCCTGCACAAGATTAGCAGACTCTGTTTTTGGAGTAGAGGCCTCTGCAACAACCATTCCTGCCTCTTTTTTCTTTGCCTCTTTTGCAGCCAGTTTAGGACAATTCTTTGTGGTATGATCATTTCCTTTACAGTACTTGCAAAACAATTTTTGCTTTTCTGATTTCTGTTCATCTTTGTCTTCCCTCTTTGATTGTGCAGAATTTGCGATTTCTGCTTACTAGTTGAAGAGCTCCATTTTCCTTTGCCCTTATGATCAATAAGGAAGACCATTCAGAACCGTCTGCACAAGTAAGCTATCTGGTATACCTTCATCAACAGAAATCAAATGTTCCTTCAAGTCTTTGATCTTTGTTAGGAAACTGTCCACAGAATCACCTTCATTCATGTGCTCACTCTCCAACTGTTTTCAGAGGTAAGCAACACAAGCCTCATTCCTAGCTTGGTACAATGTGGTAAGTGTATCCCAAGCATCCTTAGCTGTTCTGCAAGAGCGAATGTGAGGAATAATGGCATGTTAGATAGACAAAGCTATCAATGCATGTGCCTGAGCATCTCTACCATCCCAATGAATCTGCTCTATAGTAGGTGCATCAAAAACCACAGCACGAACAGGAATATGTAGAATATCATCATCTTCGACACCTTCTGCATCAGCTTCAACATCTACAATTGTAACAATTGCAGGTGTGATAGAACATTTTTTGACACCCTGCACAATGTTCCATAGTCCTTTTGCAAACAATACATGTCGCATCATATAAGCCCACAATGGGTAGTTGGTACCATCCAAGTTATTCTCAACAGCCAACATACGAAATGCATCACTACTTTTAGCCATGGCCAATGACTAAAATACCTTGATGTAGAAAATTGATTGTATCTGAAAAAGTTGAACAGAACTGCCTAGATGAGTTCTGCTAAACCTGTAGCAGACTTCGAGACGCTTATACTAGCGAACTGAAATAGGTATATACCTTTGGCACAAAAAGGCAAAATGGGCTACACAAGCGCTACGATACTGCATTCGTAGGTCGAAACGAGCTCAGATTGCAATTTCAGCACCACATAGCGAAGTTGTTTTGATCTCGAAAATAGTTGAGTATGCTCACCAAAATTCGTATGATTTTGAGATTGCAAATGGAGGAGTGTCGATGGCACCCTAGATGAAGCGACGACCTACTCTGATACCAATTGTTCAAGTTAGACGTTTGCGGAAGCATGTGAACAACACAAGGAAGAAGAAGAAGCTTGGAGCACAACACACAATACTGAATGTATTACTAGAGAATGTACAAAGATAAGTAGCCCATTAGAGAAATAGGCGTATATACAAGCGGGGGGGAAAAAACCTCCTAAAGAGGGGAAAAAAGTGCCCCAGCAGTCCTGTAGTGTTCACACACATCACTACCTAAACATATCAACATGACCAACATTGCCTTGAATCTTCAATGTGAAGAGTCTTCCTTCTTTCTTCCCTGAAACAATTTGTTTATACCCACTGCTAGGGTCTTCCACAAAAACTCCATCATTAGTGAACCTTACTTCAAAACCTTTCTCAACAATTTGCCCTACACTTATCAAATTCTTTGGAATTGTAGAAACATACAAAACCTTACTTAGAAGAGTACTCCCATCCTTGGCCTTCACTGATCCAATTGACTTTACATTATGCTTTGTATTATCACTTGTTTGAACTACATGATTAGTTACCTTATTCTCCAAATCAGTCATCAAGGCTATGTTACCACTCAGGTGATTGCTACACCATGAGTCAATGTAGAAGACTCTTTGGTCTTCACTTTGTCTTTCACAAGTTGCATTCATAATCAAAGTTGAATCCTCCTTCTGATTTGAAGCATAATTGTAGTAGGTATTGTTGTAGGATTGACTTAGGAATCCACTACCTGCATTTCTTCCAAAGTAACCTCTACTACTTCTACCTTTGAAGTTAAATCTTTGGTTTCTACCACCTCTTCCTCTTGAATTAAAGTTTTGACTATATCCTCCATCATTCTGATTATTATGCCAACAATCATGAGCTAAATGATTTGTCTTACCACAAATCCAACAAGCTTTGGCTCCATCTTTATTGCTTTTTCCTCTTCCTCTACCTTTGCCACCTGCTCGTCCTCTTAGAAAGTTGGCTTGGCTAGTTGTACCTTCTTCTTCATTTACTTGTTTCTTGCCTTTGCTATTCTTCTTCTTGTCCTTTGAATACATTGCTTGACCTATACTCTTATCAACATCACCTTTGACATCCTGCTCAAAAGTTAGCATATATCCTAGCAACTGATTTAAATCAGGAGTGAAATGATCTAGTGATAATTCAGTGGACAAAATGAAAGAAGGTAAAAAAAAAGATAGAGAGGAATAAAGATATGGAATGGGAGATCAAAGACTTGGAAACTTGGGAGCTTGTGCCCAAGGCTTCAAATATGAAGGAAACTAGTTCAATGTGGGTATATCAAATCAAGAGAACTCTTAATGGAAGTATTAACATGCAAAAAGAAAGATTCATTTCCAAACAATACTCCCAAACCGATGGAATAGACTATAATGAGACATATTCACCTATGGCAAAGATGCTAATAATAAGAGTACCTTTAAGCTTAACTACTTCCAAGAATGAGAGAATCTACCAAATGGATGTAAGGAATGTTTTTCTCAACGGTTGGATAATATAAGAGGTTTATATGGCTCAAGGTCTTTGCTTCAAAGAGATATTTTTTCGTGATCACTCAAGAATGCATTATATGGACTCAAAACAAATGCTCTTGTACTTCACATAGACAAAATGAATGTGGTTCTCATTACATTATAAAGGAGGCACACAAAAAATAGAGATGAGAGTGATGAGTTTCTCTCCATTTTTACTAACTGAAAACTAAGTTGCCCAATATATAGATCAACGATGAAAATCAAAGGTGATTTTGATACATAAAATGCTAATATTGCTGCAACACTAATATGAAATCTCAGAATGGTGAGAAAAATGAAGATGGAAATATCGCTAAAAAGAACTTTGATAATGCATATGATATATGGGAGGGAGGAGGGAGAAAAATGGCATAAAAATCTGTAAAAATGTAATGATAGTAGCAATGACTATAATCATTGAAAGCAAAAACAACTACGCTCAACCTATGCTTTGATACCATGTTGTGAAACATGGCCCAAGGCAAATAACATGAATCATGAAAAGCTATGGTGGATCAAAATACACAAGTAAATTCATAATGAAAATATAAGGAAAACAATAAACTGAATTATGAAAGGAAACTTACATACCCAGTGTGGAGCTAAAGCTTCAAGGTGAGAGCCTCCGAGTACATGAGTGAATGAGGAGAGGTGAAGTGAGGCCCTCCTTATATGGAGGAGAGGGCAAACTACCTCCTACATGGGATAAATGGAACTTGCATGAGAATGCATGAGGGCTTGATAAAGGGCCCTTGCATGTAGGATAAAGTGGATGCATGTGAATACAAAAGGTGGAGCATGGACATGTCAACAATTTGGACTAGCACTAGACTGTCCACCTATAAAAAGAGGTAGCAAAGTGCCATACACATCATTAGAGCCAACTTATCTCTCCTTAGTACATGAAAGTAATGGCTGAATTGAATCTTCCACAAAAACAACATCACGGCTAATCAAAACGCATTTAGTATATGGATGATAATAATGATAGCCTTTGCTTTTAGAGCTGTACCCAACAAAAATACATTTCATTGCTTTATCATCGAATTTCCTTTGTTGTTGTTCATGTACTAATGCATATGCTAGACAACCAAAGACACGTAGGTGAGCAATAGATGGATTGGGACCATGCCAAGCCTCCTATGGAGTGATAGACTCCAATGCTTTAGTAGGACACCTGTTAAGTACATATGTTGCACACATAGGAGCCTCAAGCCAAAAACTTTATGGTAAAGATTGACTCTTGACCATACACCTTGCCAGCTAGAAATACATTAAAATCAAAAGACATATTATTCCCTCCCTCGATCAAAATAGAGGGTGCCCATTTTACATGTTGACATATTTTCAGACAAAACCCGAAACTACTTGACTCAAATAAACATGTTGGACTTTGCTTTCAATGGATATACCCATGCATGCTTGGAAAAATCATCAATGAAAGTCATGAAGTAAAGGTAGTTCCCAAAAGAAGGTTTTTGCGTAATCTCAGACATTGATCCACATGGATCAGCCCATTTGATCCACAGGGATCAGTCCATGTGTGTGTGGGACAAGCGCCAACTAGCCAAGGTCCCAAGCTCGAGGGATACCCTAAGGTACTAAAGAAGTAATGGGAATAAGTGTTGCATGATGGCCACATGTTCACACAAGACTATTCTAGAACATTGCTATTTTTAGAGTATAAGAGGGTATATATGGATGGGAGGTGAGTTACGCACACTGTTGGAGGACATGGTGGATAGTGACAAGAGATGAATTCGTGTACCTAAAATCTGCTTCACACCTACTACAAGTGATGGCTGGAGAGTGTTGTGGGCCTCTATAGCTAGCTAATAAGCATAAACAATCATGTATGTTTCTAGGAAGATGATCCACTAATGGTAGGATCAAAATAGACACGTAAGAATATAATCCAAGGTTCCAAACTTGCTATTTTGGTCCACACACCTATTCAGTGTTTTGAACTATTATCTGAGCACAACATCAATTGATTAAATTCCTTTTGGGGAACTCTAATTAGCTTAACAAGCTACCAATCATGAGTGATATCATAAAAAATGATGGACTATATGCAGAGAAATATGTAGAGCAAATCAACTAAGCATCCCGACATTTATGGGTCTTGACAGTCAACAGAACAGTGAGCAAAGATGGATTAATATCTGACGATTGTGAGAGGCATTAATAATGAACTTTGTATAGACACTATATTGAATCTATCATGCATTAAATAATGAGAAATGATATACTATACAGTGAGAACAAGCTCTGACAAAATCATTGTTCTAATGGAGCTATGAGAGAGAAATGAGAATAAGAAGTAATGATCATGTATGTATTAAATCATGTAAAAGTACAATGTCATTGGCAATCAACCATTTATCAATGAGTGAGAAGTGAGTGAGCTATGAGGTGAGCTCCTCTTCTCAATGAAAGTACATCAGAATGATATTTGAATCTCGAGATAGATGCGGGCCTTTCATATCCCTTTTTATAGTTATTGTTGGAGCCAAAGGATTTGAATTCAAATTCAAATCTCAACCAAAAAGTGAATGCTAAACTATAGGACTGATTCTCTCTTGACTCAACTACCAAGTGATACAAGATTTTGTGCTTCCTAACTCCTCGTGAGTATATTCCACTTTTACAAAAGTAAATGTGAAGTAGAGTTACAAGAGGTTGCCTTCCAAGTGTTATGCCAATAAATAAAGCTTATGTGAGGTGATCAAGTATGTAGGCTTGGGCTTAATTGCACCAATAGCTCCCCCTCAAGCCTAACATGCTTGGTCTTCATTGCTCCTTGATTTCTTGCAGCCCAATCATCAATTTGAACCTATTCATCTTTGTTCCATCCAATGCTTTGGTGACTATATCTGCACATTGTAAATGAGTTGATACATAGGATAATTGGATATCCTTGCTAAGCAATTCCTCCCTTACATAATGATAGTGCACTTCAATGTGCTTGGTCCTTGCATAGTATATAGGATTAGCACCCAAATTAAGTGAGCTAATGTTATCTCCAAAGATATTGGAGTGTAGGAATGTATCTCCAAATCTACATATAATTGCTTAAACCACATAGCTTCGTGAGTTGCATTTGCGAAACCTCTATATTTTTCTTATGTGGAAGATAAGACCATAGTTGGTTGCTCCTTGGATGAACAAGATATGATTTTTGAACCTGCAAAAGATAGGTACCCTGAAGTGCTTCTCCTATCATCCTTGGAGCCAGCCCAATCTGCAACAAAATACATCTTTATATCTATGTGAGAAGTGAAGGGATAGAACAACCCTTCATTCAGTGTACCCTTTAGATACTTAAGCACCCTCTTTGCAGCTTCCATATGAGGCTTCCTTGGTACATGCATAAACTGACTCAATGTACTTACTACATAGGCAATGTCTACTCTTGTCAAAGTAGCATAATTAAGACTACCCACAAGTTGTTGATAACGTGTAACATCTTCAAGTAGTTCACCTTCATATGAACTAGAAGGAGAAGAAGAAAAGTGTACCTACATAGGGCATGATTTGACGAAGGAAGAAGAAGAAGAATTAGTTGCCCTATTACGGGAATATAGAGATGTTTTTTCTTGGAGTTACAAAGACTTGAAAGGAGTAGATCCGGATATATGTTCTCATAGAATCCCTATGACTCCAGATGCAAAACCTACGAAACAAAAACCATACATGTACAATGATAACTACGCTGCGAAGATTAAAGAAGAAATAGATCGCTTGATAGAAGCAGGATTCATATACCAAATTGAGCATACTGAATGGGTATCCCCCATTGTGGTTGTGCCCAAGAAAAATGGAAAATTGTGTGTGTGTATTAACCTTAAAAAAGTTAATTCCGCCACGATTAAAGACAGTTATCCTCTTCCTATCACAGAACATTTATTGGAAAGAGTCGTGGGCAAGGAAGTTTACAGCTTTCTTGATGGTTTCTCAGGCTATAATCAAGTAGCCATTGCTCCAGAAGATCAACACAAGATGGCTTTTGCCACAGAATGGGGCATATTTGCATTTCGTGTGATGCCATTTGGCTTAACAAATGCACCCGCTACTTTCCAGTGACTCATGTGTCATGTTTTTAAGGAATTCTTACGCAAGAATTTGGAAGTCTATGTCGATGACTTATGTGCACACTCGAATATAAGACAGACTCATATCCCAGAATTAAGACAAGTGTTTGACAAATATCAAGAATATCAGGTTTGTTTGAACCCAGAAAAATGCGTTTTCATAGTCAGACAAGGCAAAATTCTAGGACACATTGTGTCAAAGAATGGAATTTCGACAGATGAAGAAAAAGTGAAAGTAATTGCCGATCTACCTAGAAAAACTAACGTAAAAGAAGTACAGGCATTTATGGGTCATTGTGGTTATTATAGATGATTCATACACATATATGCAATCATAGCCAAGCCATTGTACTCTCTTTTGACCCATTTTGAATGGAAAGATGTGTGTGAGAATTCATTCAATGAACTTAAACGACGTTTGTGCTCAGCACCTATATTGACAACCCCGGATTGGAGTAAGCCATTCCATGTCTCATCAAAATCAATTCCTCTTTCTTGAGCATAACCCTTTGCAACAAGCCTAGCCTTATACTTGTCAACTGTTCCATTAAGCTTACGCTTCAACTTGTATACCCACTTAGTGCCAATGGCCTTCTTGCCAAGAGTCAAATCACACAAAGACTAGGTACCATTCTTCATTATATCATCATATTCAGATTGCATAGCAGCCATCCAATTTTTTGAATTTTGTGCTTCATCAAACAAAACAGGCTCATTCCCATCACAAAGACTAGAAGCAGCCATAGCATAGAAATCTGATGCAAACAAGGCACTATGAGAACTTAAACGAGTACGATATGATAGAGGTGCATCTAATTTGCTATCAGGGAAAGTCTGCACCAGCCATTTTGGCATAGTTTTTGCCTCCTCAATATCAGTTCTCTCATCAACAAGTGCATCATGCAAATCTGCATCAGAAATGGAATGATCTACATCATCCCATGAAACCTATAAAGGCTGAGAAGTTGCCTCATTAGGACCAGACTAGATTATCCACCTATAAAAAGAGGCAGCAAAGTATCGTACATGTCTTTGGAGCTAACAGATGTCTCCTTAGTACATGAAAGTAGTGGTTGATTAGCATCTTCCACAAAAACAACATCACGGATAACCAAAATGCATTTAGTATGTGGATGATATAGACAATAGCCTTTGCTTTCAGAACTGTACCCAACAAAAATATATTTCACTGCTTTATCATCCAAGTTCATGGGTTGTTGTTCAGACACTAATGCATATGCTAGACAACCAAAAACACACAGGTGAGCAACAGATGGCTTACAACCATGCCAAGCCTCATATGGAGTGATAGACTGCAATGCTTTAGTGGGACACCTATTAAGTACATATGTTTCACACATGACAGCCTCAAGCCAAAAACTATGTGGTAAAGCCTGACTCTTGACCATACACTTCGCTATCTCCATGAGTGACCTATTCTTCCATTCAACAACTCCATTCTGTTGAGGTGTATATGGCATTATACACTGATGTTTTATCCCATGTTCAGCCAAAAATGCATTAAAGTCAGAGGAACATATTCCCCCCCTCGATGAAAATAGAGGCTACCCATTTTACATGCTGACATATTTTCAGCCAAAACCAGAAACTCTTTGAAGCACATAAACACTTTGGATTTTTCTTTCAATGGATATACCCATGCATGCCTAGTAAAATCATTGATGAAAGTCACAAAGTAAAGATAGTTCCCAAAAGAGGGTGTTTGCATAGGACCACAAACATCACTATGAACAAGCTACAATTTTTTGGGTAGCTCAAACTGAACCATCTTTTGGGAATGAGGAACGCTACATTTTGCCCAAAGTATAGCCTTCACATACATGTTTACCAGGTGCCTCAAGTTTGGGCAAAGAGAACACCATCTTAGATTTTTGCAGGCATAGAAAACTAGCAAAATTTAGATGACCAAAGTGTGCATGCCAAAGCTTTGCATCTGACATAGCCTAAGAATCATGTACTATAGATGCCGAATCATTCATAGATTTTTCATAGTCTATGAGCTTATACAGCTCATGACATAAAATGCCAAAAGCAATAATCATGTCACCATTTGACAGATCATGAACTGTACATCTATCATCAACAAATTTCACAACCAAGCCAATCTTGGCTAAAGTTGAAACTGATAACAAATTCTTCTTGATCCCTGGCACGAATAAAGCATTTGAGAATGTAAAAGAACTACCATCAGTAGTAGTCAGAATGATCTTACCAACTCCCATGACAGGATAAGAGGAGTTGTTGGTGCATTTGATCCTGTAGGGCTAGGCTCAAGTGAAGTGAAGAAACTCCACTGCAAGGTAATATGTTTGGTTGCCCCACTATCAAAGTACCAAACATCTGAGTCTACTGCAGACAAACACTATTCAGGAGAAGATGGGTTAAAACTACAAGCAGTAGTAAATGTGCATTCTTCATTCTACACTAAATTAGTAGACTCTCTTTTCGATGTAGAGGCCTCTGCAACAACCATTACAGCCTCTTTTTTCTTTGCCTCTTTAGCAGCCAGTGTTGGACAACTCTTTATGAAATGATCATTTTCTTTATAATATTTGCAAAACAATTTCTGGTTTTCTATTTTCTTCTCATCTTTGACATCCTTCTTTGATTGTGCAGAATTAGCAGATTTTTGCTTACTGGGAGATGAGCTCCATTTACCTTTGCCCTTCTGACTATCCAAGAAAGCTTGATCTGTAACATGCATAATGGACATGTTTCTCCTAGACTGATCTTCTTGCAACAGAAAAGAGACTAACTCCTCAAATGTTAAGGCATTTGGATTGCCTTTCATCATCAAACGAAGAGTGGAAGAAAAACTATGATATGAATCGGGAAGACCATTCAGAAGAGTCTACACAAGTGAAGTGTCCGGTAAGACTTCATCCGTAGAAATCAATTGTTTCTTCAAATCTTTGATCTTTGTCAGAAAATTATCCATGAAATCACCTTCATTCATGTGCTCATTCTCCAACTGTTTTCGGAGGTAAGCAACACGAGCCTCATTCCTTGCCTGGTATAATTTGAGGTCTGCAGAAGCATGCGAACAGCACAACGAAGAAGAAGAAGCTTGGAGCACAACACACAAGACTGAATGTATTACCACTAGAATGTACAAAGGTAAGTAGCCCGTTAGGGAAATAGACATATATACAAGCCCGGGAAAAAAACCTCCTAAAGAGGGAAAAAAGTGTCACGGTGGTCCTAGTGTGTTCACACACATCACTACCTAAATATATCAACACACACATGTACAAGGTGTAAGATGTCCACCATAAGGTTTTGAATGTAGATATAATACTCCTCCTTGCTCACATAAGTCTTCATCCATGGACACGAAGTTGTAGATTTCAACTCCTATATACATGGATGAGTGAGAAACTCCAAGCAGCAAAAGAAGGTTGACTATTAGGTTGAACATCGCCTAATAGGTGCACAAGGATATAGTGCTCTCAAATTTTTAAATATAGCAAAATCAACATATAAAGTATTTGTTACTTCTAAATTATCTCGTATCTCCCAAATCTATTGTGATTATTGCTACATGACCATTATTCTACAAATTTCCAAAACCCATAGGTGAGTTGGTTGGGCACTCGCCTCTTGAGGCAAAGGTTGTGTGTTCAATCCCTAGGGGCCATTGGGCATGCTTCGGCTAGTGTGGCCAGTCTATTCATGTAATGCATTCGGATCGTTGAAACTAGATGCCTTTGGCCAATCCCTTCATTGTAATGCTTTAGTAGTCTAACCCTTGCTCTATGGGAAACGGGGGGTTCCCATGGGTTTTATGCCCTTCACTTGTACAATTGTTCTTTCAATACATTCAAGCTCATGGAGATTAGGCTTTGGTCAAAGTTCTCTTCAATTCTTTACTTAGCTTCTTCATCAAACTCGGTCATGTGTGCCTTTTTACTGAATACAAAATTGAGCTTGATCTGCATCTACCATGAAGAATTTAATCTTCTACATGTAGCCTAATTCTCTATATACACCATTTTATCTTGCTCTCATACAATTGTTGGTTTTAGGCCCATAATTAATATAGAGACAAAGCGAAAATAGATACAAGATGAAGAATAGAAAAGACATTAGAGAGATTGAAAGAGCCAAGATCAAAATATATTCCATACATTCCATGATAATGAAGTACATGAAGTTACAAGATAGCATAAAACATATGCATGAGATACAAACTACTACTCGTAACTTCACAATATCCATAGTTGAAGATGATCTTCTCCACATATATTAGCTCCAATTTCTTGCATACCTTGAAGAATATGAAGAGACACAATAACTCCTTCAAGTGAGAGAGTCCAAATACTTGATCTATATGAAAGATAGCTTGAACATTCTTTCATAGCTCCAAAAGCATAAAGCCTACCTCCTATGATTCATGAAAAAAAGTTATCATTTTGAAAAAATACCTTTTTTTATTATTATTTTATATTTTATATTGATTTTATCGCATAAAAGTGATTTACTAAGTTTTTGCCTTAATTTTGATTTTCTTTTCATAATAAAAGTTACTTTTCACTTTAATACTCTAAAATTAGGGTTTGATTTTTGACCCCTACTTCAATCTCAAAAACCTAAGTGCTATATATCATTTGAAAGCTCTTGATGGGTACTTTGATAATGCGCAATAAGAGCTTCATAATTTGCAATAAGATCTTTTACATATTTTTTATCATTTTGAACTGTTTGGCTAGACATTTTTTAATCTTTGACCATCCACTGACCAGGTTTTTACATTTCACATGTGATTGTTTCTATCTAGCAAGTGGGGCACCCTAGTAGAAGGTTCCCCATTAACACACATTTTCTAACAAATCCCTCCTAACCTAACACTCAGGGAATATTCCAAGTAGGTATTTTTATTATATTATAGTTAAGAAGTTTAGTTTGCCTCTAATTATCACATATCATGCCAAGCAATAATTAGTACACACAAGGACCTTACACATTAAGATCACTCCAATAACACACATCTCAAGGAGAACTCACACATCCCCCACTCTTCTCAGCCAAGTACTACTTAGAAGGATAGAGACAACTACATAGTGCTAAGTAATGGAGATCGTACATAGACTCAAACATAATTCCTCAACTATCAAGGTTGGTCAAGCCTCTCAAGTCAGGGTCATATTCTCTCATCCACACCTATCAATTAAACACACATACATGTATAAGGAGGTTTAAAGTGCCCATCATAAGTTTATGAATGTAAATATAATTGACCTCCTTGTTTACATAGGTGTTCCTCCATGTCCACGAAGATTTAGATGCCAACTTCCATATAGATGGATGAGTGACAAAATCCAAGGAGCACAAAAAGGTTGACTAGTATGTTGAACATCACTTCATAGGTACACAAGGAAGAAATATTCTCCAATCTCCAAATCTAGCAAAATCAGCATATAAACTATTTGTTTTTGCTAAACTATCTACTATCTATCGAATCTAATGTGACTATTGCTACATTATTTTTCATTCTACAAAGCCTAATGATAATGAAGTACATGAAGCTAGAAGATAGCATAAAACATATGCATGAGATACAAACTACTATCGATAACTTCACAATCTCCATAGTTTAAGATTTTCTCCAAATATATTAGCTCCAAGTTGTAATATACCTTGAGGCAGATGAAGAAACACAATTCCAACTCCTTCAAGTGAGAGAACCACCTCCTCCAAAGTCAAGGTATTCTCCAAAGTCAAGGTCTTCTCCAAGTGGATGATTTGAGTATCCAAATACTTGATCTATATATAAGATAGCTCAAACATTATTTTAGTAGCCCCAAATGTACAAAAAGCTGCCTCTTGTGATTCATGGGGAATTTTTTTTATGCATTTTACGTTATATTGATTTTATCATATAAATTTTAAATATTGAATTTTTTTCTAAATTTTGATTTGTTTTTCATGATAAAAATCGTTTTTAACTTTAAAATTCTAAAATTAGGCTTTTACTTTTGGCCCTTGGTTCACTTTCAAACGCTTAAGTGTTATATATCATCCGAAAGCTCTTGATGAGTAGTTTTATAATCTACAATAAAAAGTTTTGCAGGTTCTTTAACTTTTTGACCAACCATTTGTCCATCTTTGACTAGTCATTGACCAAGTTTTGACCTTTCACATGTGATTGTTTTAGCCTATAGTTGGGGTCCCCTAGTGGAAGTTTATCCATTTAAACCTATCTAGATACATCATAATTTTTTTTTTACTCTAATTCTTTTTCTTTGTCTTGATAATTCTAGCTTCCTCTTGCTAATAAGGAACAAGAATAAAATGCACAAGATAAAACTACATGAAGCGCAAATCATGAAAGTGCGTAGTAAAAGAATATTTAGTTATTGAAAGTATAATGATAATGAAACAATAGAAATATTATGATTATAAATTAAAAATGATCATGCCACATTAGCATGGAAATAATATAGTTTTCATTTGTTTATCTAACTTGGTATTGGTTTTCCATTTAGTATGTTACACTTATGTGTCCCTTGAGTAGCTTTGATGTGATCCATTTTTCTATGCATGGGCACTTTTTACTCTAATGTTGACTAGAAGTTTTTTCCGATGTAACCACATATACATGATATAGTCATATGTCGTGGTACATACTTAGGGGATTCACTTATAGCTATCACTTCACTCATTCTCATACTATTGATCATTGTTTTACAAAGAGCTCTTCTAATCATCACCGTTCTTCATGTGTCGATACGCTTCTTTTCTCTTGTGTGTACTATTCATGCTTCCTCACTCTCTCACACACTCAAGAGTGGTATCAAAGAAAGTTCAGCACCTTTTCAACCTATTGTTTTTCATGTTTATTTGTCACTACATACATTTTTAATAGTGCAAATCAGTTTTGGAGCATTGAAGCATAAGATTCACCACTCGCATTGTATTTTCACCAAGTGCACTGAGGTTTTACCCCTCTTTCAAAGCCATTCATGCAATCAAAATTGTTGTCAAAGTCATAGATTGTGAGCTATATTTGAGCATTTCATAGTACAATGGGAGAGACTTAGATGGGATGGAAAGGATGCCCAAGCTTATGCATTGATTGCTCTTTCTACAAAGTGTCATATTTTTCCAGACATCTCTTCATGCACTAATTCAAGACAAGCTTGGAATACTCTTGCTTCCTTGTACGTATTGTGTAATCACACATGACTTTCTTACTTGAGAAATCAAATTGAAGATGTATGTATGGTTGAAAACGATTCAATGTATGTATATGTAAAGGATTTGAAAGAGCAAGTAGCAAACATTGATGAGGTCATTCTGGATGCATCACTCATTTATACATTACTCAAAGGATTGTTGAAGTTTTTTCAAAGCTTTGCTACTACACTTCATTTGGTTGCAAAAGGATATCCAAATATGTACACTTTTGATGAGGTCTTGTCTCTTCTTTTGCAAGAAGAGCAATCAAGAGTGAACAGAAGTCCTTTGCTTGAGGCAAGACAAGCAATTTACACCAAAGGGAAAAGCAAGTATGGTTTACTTTCATCAAAACCAAAGCCTCAATTATCCTCTTCAACTTCTTATGCTCTTGATGGTGATGTGCAAAAGGAAAAGAGATTTTGTTGATATATTTTAGTAGTGATGTGTGTGAATACACTTAGGACCCTCAATGCACTTTTTTCCCTCTTTAAGAGGTTTTTTCCCCTAGCTTGTATATATGCATATAACCCTAACGGGTCACTTATCTGTGTACATTCAATTGGTAATACATTTAGTGTTGTGTGTTGTGCTCAAGCTTCTTCTTCTTCCTTGTGTTGTTCGTGTGATTCTCCAAACCTCAAACTCCTACAATTGATATCAAAGCAAGTTGTCGCTTCATCTAGGGCATCGTTGATACCCTCTGGTCACAATCTCTAAATTGCACGTTAGAAGTTCAAAAAATCTTCACAATGTGGTGTTGATATTTTTGGCCTCCGAATGCACTATCGAAGCAATTGTTCATGCAATTTTGTCCTTTATCGAAGCTCTTTTTGGCCTCCAAATGCACTATAGAAGAAATTGTGCATGCAATTTTGTCCTTTTGTGCTAAACATATATACAGCTTTCAGTTCACCAATACAAGTGCCTCAAAGTTTATTATAGGTTTAGTAGAGCTTGATAGGGTAGTTATGTTCAACTTTTTGAGATACAATCATTTTTCCACCGTGTTCAACTTTTTGAGGCTCGTGTTGCTTACCTTTGAAAACAATTCGAGAGTGAGCACATGAATGAAGGTGATTCTATGGAAATTTTTCTCACAAAGATCAAGGATTTGAAAGAACAGTTGATTTTTGTTGATGAAGTTATACCAGATAGCTCATTTGTGTAGACCATTCTGAATGGTCTTCCTGACTCATACCAGAGTTTTTCTTCTACTCTTCATTTGATGATGAAAGGCAATCCAAATGCCTTGTCATTTGAGGAGTTAGTCTTTGTTCTGTTGCAGGAAGACCAGTCTAGGTAGAGTAGGTCTATTATGTGTGTTGCAGATCAAGCTTTCTTTGTTAGTCAGAAGGGCAAAGGTAAATGGAGCTCTTCTACTAGTAAGCAAAAATCTGCAAATGCTGCACATTGGAAGAAGGAAGATAAAGATGAGTAGAAATCAGAAAAGCAAAAATTGTTTTGCAAATATTGTAAAGCAAATGATCATGTTACCAAGAGCTATCCAAAATTGGCTGCTAAAGAGGCAAAGAAGAAAGAGGCCGGAATGGTTGTTGCAGAGGCCTCTACATCGAAAACAGAGTCTACTAATCTTGTGCAGGAAGAAGAATGGGCATTTACTACTGTTTACAGTTTTGAACCATCTTCTCATGAGCACTACATGTCTGCAGTAGACTCAGATGTTTGGTACTTTGATAGTGGGGCGACCAAACATATTACCTCGCAGCAGAGTTTCTTCTTTTCACTCGAGCCTGCCCCTATTGTTACATGCGCCAACAATCCTCCTATCATGTTATGGGAATTGGTAAGATCATTTTGACTACTGCTGATGGTAGTTCTTTCACTTTGTCAGATGCTTTGTTTGTGCCATGGATCAAGAAAAATCTGTTATCAGTTTTTGCATTAGCCAAGATTGGCTTGGTTGTGACATTTGTTGATAACAGATGTACAGTTCATGATCTGTCAAATGGCGATGTCATTATTGCTTTTGGCATTTTATGTCATGGGTTGTATAAGCTCATAGACTATGAAAGATCTGTAAATGATTTGGCATGTGCAATACATGATTCTCAGGCTACGTCAGATGCAAATCTTTGGCATGCACGCTTTCGTCATCTCAATTTTGCTAGTTTGCTATGCCTGCAGAAATCTAAAATGTTGTCCTCTTTGCCCAAACTTGAGGCACCCAGTAAACATGTATGTGAAGACTCTATTTTGGGCAAAATGCAGCGTTCTTCCTTTCCAAAAGATGGTTCAATTTGGGCTACTCAAAAATTGTAGCTTGTACATAGCGATGTATGTGGTCCAATGCAGACACCTTCTTTTGCGAACTATCTTTACTTCGTGACTTTCATCGATGATTTTTCCAGGCATGCATGGGTATATCCATTGAAGGCAAGTCCAAAGTGTTTATGTGCTTCAAACAGTTTTTTGTTTTGGCTGAAAATCTGTCAGCATGTAATATGGGCACCCTCCATTATGATCGACGGGGGGAATATATGTCTTCTGACTTTAATGCATTTCTGGCTAAACGTGGGATAAAACATCAGTGTACAGTGTCGTATACACCTCAACAAAATGGGGTTGTTGAATGAAAGAATAGGTCACTCGTGGAGATGGCGGGGTGTATGGTCAAGAGTCAGGCTTTACCACATAGTTTCTGGCTTGAGGTTGCTATGTGTGCAGCATATGTACTGAACAGGTGTCCCACTAAAGCGTTGTAGTCTATCACTCCATATGAGGCTTGGCATGGTCGCAAGCGATCTGTTACTCATCTGCATGTTTTGGTTGTCTGGAATATGTATTAATGCCTAAACAACATCACAAAAAATTGGATGATAAAGCAATAAAATGTATTTTTGTTGGGTACAGTTCTAAAAGTAAAGGCTATCGTTTGTATCATCCACAGACTAAACGCATTCTGGTTAGTTGTGATGTTGTTTTTGTGGAAGATGCTATTCAGCCATTGCTTTCATGTACGAAGGAGAAATCTATTAGCTCCAAAGACATGTATGATACTTTGCTGCCTCTTTTTAGAGGTGGATAGTCTAGCACTGGTCCTAATGAGGCAACTTCTTAGCCTTTGCAGGCTTCATGTGATGATCTAGATCATTCCATTTCTAATGCAGATTTACATGATGCACTTGTTGATGAGAGAGCTGATATTGAGCAGGCAAAAACTATGCCAAAATGGCTGGAGCAGACCTTGCGTGATAGCAAATTAGATGCACCTCTATCATATCGTACTCAGTCAGGCTCTCATAGTGCCTATTTTTGGCTGGTTGCTATGACACTCATGTGTCCACCAGTGGCTTTTGCTTCATGCTTGGTAGCTCATGTATATCTTGGTTGAGCAAGAAGCAGCCTACTGTGGCCACTTCTAGTTGTGAGGCTGAGTATAGGGCAGCTTTCATAGCGACTGTTGAGTGTGTGTGGCTCAGATGCCTTATGGCTGATTTGTGTGTTGGTCAGTCTTCTGCCACCACCATCTTCACTGACAGTCAGAGCGCATTGGCAGTTGTGAGGAAGCATGTGTTGCATGCTCGCAATAAGAACATTGAGGTGCATTATCATTATATCAGGGAGAGGTTCTCTGCTGGGGAGATCAGCTTGGCATATGTGCCCACGCACAAGAACATTGTAGACCTTTTTATGAAGGCCCTGCCTAGGGAGAAGTTTGAAGCTTTCCGCAAAGCTTTGGGCTTACTTCCTTTTGTGGATTGATTCCACATAGCTTGGCTTTTCCTTATGCATGAGTGCCAGCTCCTTGTTCACCGCATCACTCCCAGGGGGGATTTGTTGATATTTTTAGGTAGTGATGTGTGTGAACAGTCTAGGACCATCGAGGCACGTTTTTCCCTCTTTAGGAGGTTTTTTTTTTACGGCTTGTATATACACCTATTGCCCTAATGGGAAACTTATCTTTGTACATTCTAGTGGTAATACATTCAACATTGTGTGTTGTGCTCCAAGCTTCTTCTTCTTCTTCCTTGTGTTGTTCACGTGCTTCCGCAGATGTCTAACTCCAACAAAAACAAAGTGTGTACGAAAAAGGAATTACATGGTTTGAAGTAATCACCACATGCTTGGTATGAAAATTTACATGCCTACTTGATTGCACACAGTTTTAAGAATAGTTCAACTGAGAGAACCTTATATGTTAATCATGCAAATGGATTGCCTCTAATCATTGTTGTCTATGTTGATGGCATTATGCTCACTAATCCTAATGAGAAGCATATTGCTGATTTTAAAGCTGATTCGCATGCCTCTTTTGAGATTTGGAGCATTTGCATCATTATTTGGGCATTCAATATATACACGTTGATGTTGGAATAGCTCTGTGTCAAACAAAATATATTGACACATTATTCCAACATTTTGTCCTTGAAGATTGCAAACGTATAGCCACTCCTATGGAAATAGGTTATGGTTGAGTCTTGATGATGTTGGAGATGCATTTGATGTTGTTCTCTATCAAGCGGTTGTTGGATGCTTGATTTACTTATGCATAACTCCGCCCGATATTCAATTTCTTGTCTCTTAGATGAGCAAGTTTATACATTGCCTTGGTGTCAAGCATTGGCAAGCAATTAAGCACATCTTTTGCTACTTGAGTGGTGTCTGGCTACTTGGATTGTTTTATCCCAAGGGGGGATCACTATCGCCAGATTTACATGCTTTTTCTAGCTCTAATTGGGTTCATTGCTATGACAATCATGTGTCCACTAGTGGTTTTTTCTCCATGCTTGGTAGCTCATGCATATCTCGGTTGAGAAAAAAGAAGCCTAATGTGGACAATTCTAGTTGTGAGGTTGAGTATAGGGTATCTTTCATAGTGTGTGACTCCGATGCCTTTTGGATAATTTGGGTGTTGGTTAGTCTTCTGGCATCACCATCTTCACGGACAGTCAGAGTGCATTGGCATTTGTGAGGAACCCTATGTTTCATGCTCACACAAAGCACCTTGAGGTGCATTACCATTATGTTAGGGAGAGGTTCTTTGCTAGGGAGATCATTTTGGCATATGTGGTGAAATAGGATAATGTTGCAGGTCTTTTCATAAAGGCTCTACCTCGAGAGAATTTTGAAGATTTCTACAAAGATTTGGGCTTAATTCCTTTTGTGGATTGACCTCTTTCCACCTATCTTGCAACTTCCTTATACATGAGTGTCAACTCCTTTTTCACCACATCACTCCCAAGGGGATTTGTTGATATATTTTGGTAGTGATGTGTGTCAACACACTTAGGACTATAGGGACACTTTTTTCCCCCTTTAGGAGGTTTTCTTTCCCCAGCTTGTATATAACCATAAAACCCTAATGGTTCATTTATCTTTGTACATTCAGTAGGTAATACACTCAGTATTGGGTGTTGTCCTCCAACCTTCTTCTTCTTCCTTCTATTGTTCACGTCCTTCCACAGACCTCAAACTCCAAAAAATGCAAGCATTGATCAATGTAAAAAGCCTACCAAGCATAGTGAAAACAAGAAAGAATCTGACATGTCTATTGTTGAGAATACATCTAAGGCAAAGAATGATGAAGCTAATGTTTCTTAAGATTTTTGGGCATGTGTTATTAGATGTCATTATGATTCATCATCATATTCTACATGTACGATTGTGAATGAGGCTAATTTAGATTGGTTTTTTGATATTGTTGCTTCAAATCATATCACTTCATGCAAAAGTTTTTTTTTTGTATCTCTGAAAGATGTGCCCAAGTCAAGAAATGTTGAATGTATCCTATTATTGGAGTTGGAGAAATTCATCTTGTGGGTGCAAATGGAGGTATTTTCACTCTCAAGAATGCATTGTATGTACCCAGTATCAAGAAAAACTTGATTTCAATTCCTATATTTCTAGTGTAGGACTTCATGTACACTTTTGATAAAAATGTATGGTTTATGATTTTAGCGATGGCAATGTTATTATGATGTTTGGGACATCATGCAGTGATTTCCATTGCTTGGATACATATAAAAGAGTTGGCTGAAATGTCTTGTACTCTTTCTATGGTTGAAATGCAGTTATGGAATGTTCACTTTGGTCATTTCCACTTAAATAGTTTGTTATACTTGCAAAAGAAAAGTATGATTATTGGTTCGCCAAAACTTGAGTCCATTGAAAATCATGCAAGTGAAGGTTGTATAACCTGGAAAAATTCATTGTGATCCTTTCCCTAAAGATGGTGTTGCACATGCTACACATAAATTGCAACTTCTTCATAGTGATGTATATGGTCCGCTCAAGACTACATCTTTTGGAAACCATGTATACTTTGTTACCTTCATCAGTGACACAACACGTCATACTTGGGTGCATCCTATCAAAGCAAAGGATGAGGTATTCTCTTGCTTAACGATATTTTGAGCTATGGCTGAAAATTTTTGTGGCAATAAGCTTTTGACTCTTTGCATGGATCGTGGTGGTGAATA